>QLSR01000225.1:4474762-4512771 GCA_031780015.1 Citrullus colocynthis
AAAAAAAAAAAAAAAAAAAAAAAAAAAAGAAATTAGAATGGTCTCTTTCTATGCGCTTTGGCGAAAGGAAGGTGTGGGGTTCAAAATCATATAGACACGAGTAACGAAATGGGACAGCCTGTCAAGCCGTTTTCAAAGTTAATTATTTTTTAAAATTTTATTTTTCTATTATTTTATTGAACTATCAACATTTAATATATCCTTCCCTTCAACATTACTCTATCTACCTATCATAAACACTCATTATACATTTTCACTATTTCCCCTTGTTATTCAAATTGTTCCCATGCAAATTCATTTAACTTTCACTCATAATCATTTTTTAATTCCATGCTGCTCTAATATAGTTTAATCAATAATTAAAATTTAATACCTTTTCCAAATTAAAGGAAAAATATAATAACACTCTTACAAATTCACTATATCAATCAATCTTAAAATGTAAGTATTAAGTCATTTAAGTGTTGTCTCTTTTTTACCTTTACCTTTTTCTTTCTTTATTATTATTATTATTATTTTTTAGCAAAGTGATTCTTTTTACTTATTACTATCGAGATTATAAATTTTGAAAATTGAACTCGTTGGTATATGTCACGTGAACTTTACATGTATAAGGTGATAAGAATTTGATGTCTTTAGATGTCATGATTGTTAAAGTATAAAGACTTATCACCCTAGTAAAAATAAAGAACGAAAAGCATCATAGTAATTGAAAAAAATCAATAAATTAAAATCTGTATGATAATGCAAGCGAAATTTTGTTTATTAAATTTACTTTACAATTTGAATAAGAGTTTTTTCTTAATGAATAAGAGACGTAAATTATATATATGGTTGTTTTTAAATATAATTAAATGAGTCAAAATAGTTACAAATATAGTAAAATATTATTGTTATATGTTGATAGGTAATGACATTTTGTTATATTTGAAAATATTTTTAGCAATTTTTTCTCTCTCTATATATTTATAAAACAAATGTTAAAAAACAGGGGGAAAAACACAGGTAAGTCGAAAAATGCGAAAAATTAAGTATGTCATCATATTTTAAAATTGTAAATTAATTTTTTTATTTTGAAAAACTACAATTTAGTCCATAAGTTATATATATATTAAGTATATTTTCACTAGATTTCCTTTTGACAATACTTTACATATTAATTATTAGCTAAATTTTAGAAAAAAAAAATAAAAATTTAAAATTAAGAGATGTTTTCAAAAATTGAAAAATTGTTGAAAATAATTACAAATATAGCAAACTTTAGACCGTAATATACCCAGATAGACATCTAAATAATTTGATATTTTTTCTATATATATAATAATTTTAAAGAATTCATGCATTTTAATTTTTAAAACTTGACTTGGATTGTGGGTAAAAATAGACAATAAAATAATAAGCTTAGAGATAGTAGAAGTATTTATAAACTTAATTTTAAAAAATTTTACTAAATGGAGTTTATAATATTGAAATCGAGATTTCAATTTTCAAATTTTGTTAATAAAAAATAACACAAAAGTTAAAACATTAAAATTGACTTTTAATACTTCAAGACAAATACAAACAAATTTTAAACTTGGATAGTATTGCCCTTTCATACCACAAGGATTGAAACTTGTTAATTCTATTTTAGCTTACAAATAGAAAATAGATGAGAATCTAATAAATATTCAAGCATCTAATCTAATAGGTCAATATCAATCAATCATATTCCGAATTCCCCTTGTCCTATCCATATTCAAAAGGGATGTTGAAAACTTGAGGTGCATTTCCTATTCTGGATTTAATTTTGACAAAGGGTAGAGAATGAGATAAAATAATCTTATTTGTTGGGTTTATTACATTTAAGTTACACCCAAACCAAATAGTATTCCTCTTCGACAACAATGTTCACGAGAGTTCAACTATGTTAATCGGATTCCTAACTACGTTTCTCTTTTGGTTAGTTGGCTGCATTTCAGAGCTTGCTCTTATATTCACACTCTTTACATTTTTTGGGAGTGTGCATGCTTAAGCCTATGAGTAATCAAATCTTGATGTCTATTCAATTAAAATTTTTATATATATTTAGTGTTACAACATATTATAATAAAGTCAATTGTACTTTCAAGGGGTAAAAAATTGAAAAATTTTAGAGAATATTTAGATCATTAACTTGAAGTGACTATAATAACCGACAAAGCGACCGGTTAAGGATTCTGGAAGGATGAAAATGAAATTGAAGCAATCTCAAATATATATAGAGACAGAAATATGGAATTAAAGGAAAAGAGGACATAATATGAAAATGTGTGGGCATAAATAAGGTAAGATGGATGTTTCCATGACACTGCAGGTGACAGAATCGGTTCCCCTTTGAATAAACAAGTGAACAAGAACGATAGAGCTCTCACTTTCTCTCACTCCAAAGTCTTCTTCTCTCTTCTCTTCTCTTCTCTTGCCTCTGTTCTCTCAAAGCCTTGCCTCGAGACAGATACTAACACATACTTTTCGGAGAAGGAAGCTAAGCAAAAGAAGAAAAACAAAAAAGCAAAGCAAAAGAACTACAAATGCTCAAGGGAATGCGTAAATTTCCCTTCTCTTTTCTCTAAAATCCTTCCATCTTCCACTTCCAGTACCTTCTCTGAATCCCCAATCTCACTCACTGAAGCTTCATGGGTGGGGTTACTTCTTCCATGGCTGCTAAATTCGCTTTCTTCCCTCCTAATCCACCCTCTTACAAACTCCTCACAGACCAACCCACTGGTCTTCTTCTCTTGGACCCTTTTCCCCACCGCGAAAATGTCGATGTCTGGAAGCTTCCGACGCGTAAAGGCAATGAGATTGTCGCTGTTTACATCCGTTACCCTATGGCTACTTCCACGCTTCTTTATTCCCATGGAAATGCCGCCGATGTTGGTCAGATGTATGAGCTCTTCATTGAACTCAGCATCCATTTGCGCGTTAATCTTCTTGGGTATGTTCATTTTCTTCTTCAATTCCTGCATTTAGAGAGCATGGGGAAGCTCGAGGAGTTTTTGTTTTTTTCTTCTTCTACTTTGTGTTTTTGGCGAATTAGTGACGTATTGACCTTGCCCATTTGTTGAATCTCTGGGTTTATGCCTCTGGTTGTTGGGGATTGGGATTTTTAGCTGCTTACATGTTTATACTCAGGTGGAAGGTTATAATATTTGGTGGATTTTTAGTGATTGCTTTTAGTTGTTGTTGCTGGGTTCAGTATTTGAGTATTTGAGGTAGAATTGGTTGAGATCAATTGTTAGAGTGGTGATCTATAGCAGATCTAAATGCTGGAAGATGATTCTGTTGTGTTGGTGCTAATTTTGAATAATCAGTTTGTTGGGTTTTATTCACTTTCATTCTTCCTTATCTGCCCACTCATAGTACTCTTGTTTTACTTACTACTACAACATGGTGAATACGAAATCCCGTCTTTGACGATCATATGAAACCGAACTAGTTTGAAAGTTTTGAAGAACCTGTTCCCAATCTTCCTGACAAAGAGAAATGAGAAATGCGAACCACAGGCCTTCAGAGTTTACAGCACCGTTGTGGGCTCAAGACCAGAGTTAGATTGAGTGTGGTAGCTGATTCAATTTGAATTTAATTAAGCAAGCCCCAACTACTTTCTTCGTTTAGCTGTTTACTTGAGGTTTTTTAGGCGGACATAAAAGAAAAAGCATAGAATTTGTTTCCCCTGCAACATTATATCTTTGCTTAATGGGACAATATAGAACAACTATTGTTGATTTTCACTTTCAAACCCTCAAAGTATTATGGCATTGTAATGTTGTAATATTTTCTTAGTTTTTATGCGTCAGTATCGTACATATCTTGTTCTTTGGCTTCACCCTTGATAAAAATCTGCCCTTTTTATCCTTCAACGTGAAGTAGTTTTGGCACATGTAATGTTAGCAAAAGTCCTTATGGTTATAGGACGATGAGATGTGTGATTATTCATTCAAACTTCATCTTGAAACTTATGCAGGTACGATTACTCTGGATACGGGCAGTCCACTGGAAAGGTAAATCCAGCAACTCCTTTCCATGCTTCAAATTCCAGTGGAAGTTAATCTTCTGTCATTCATGACATTGTTATTGTATTTCTAATCTTTTGCAGCCAAGCGAGCACAATACTTATGCAGATATTGAAGCTGCATACAAGTGTCTTGAGGAGAAGTATGGTGCTAAGCAAGAGGAAATAATCCTTTATGGTCAATCTGTTGGAAGTGGCCCAACTTTGGACCTTGCTGCACGTTTGCCCCGACTGCGAGCAGTTGTCCTGCATAGTCCTATATTGTCAGGATTAAGAGTCATGTATCCAGTCAAACGCACGTATTGGTTTGACATCTATAAGGTCCTATATTGTTTGTCATTAACATGAGTTATCTTACCTTATTTTATCTAATATTATGGAGTCCTGATGTTTTTCCCTTTGATTTTTTGCAGAACATTGATAAAATACCATATGTTAAGTGCCCTGTGCTGGTAATTCATGTAAGTCCATTGATCTTAAAGATCTTATGATGATGCTCCAACCATTTCTGTTTTCGTCGACCATTTTTCTTATTCTGACTCTGCATTCCTTTGATGTTTTCATTTCTAGGGAACTTCCGACGACGTTGTTGATTTCTCTCACGGCAAACAGCTCTGGGAATTGTGTCAAGAGAAATATGAACCCTTATGGCTGAAAGGGGGAAACCATTGTGATCTCGAACTCTTCCCAGAATATATTAGGCATCTCAAGAAATTTGTATCCACCGTTGAGAGATCACCTTCACGAAGGAATGGTTCAAGGAAAAGCACAGACCGGATGGAGCAATCAAGAAGGAGCACGGATTGTTTTGAGGCCCCAAGAAGGAGCACAGACAGGCGAGAGAAGCCTAGGAAAAGCGTAGATAGGCTAGACAAATCAAGACCGCAAGGATACAAGTTTGACAACATCGAGAAGCTAGAGAAACTAAAAATCTCAATTGATCAAGTAGAGAGATCAAGGAGAAGTGTGGAGTACTATGAGAAACCAAGGAGAAGCATCGACCAACAGTTTGAAAAAGCTCGAAAGAGCGTCGATTGGTTGGATAGAATCCGTGCCGGGTAGACCTAGAGATTGCATTGGTGAAAGAATGGTGGTTCCCTGATAAAAGAAAGGGGTGGTATACAGAGAAGAAAGTGCTGAGGATTCTACTTCTAGTTATTGATTTCTAAAATATGGGTGTTGGTTTGGGAAACTCCATACTTGGTTGTCACATGTTTATAGTTTGATACATGGGAATTCATTACCTTCTACCTTGATTGTTAATAGAACAAAATCATTGTTGTTAATCCCCTCAAAAGTCTGCCTATGTTATCTCTGTTGGACTCTTTGAGCTTAAATGATTCCCATTAATTTCTGATGTGTATTATTTTTTATCTATTCTATAACAGATAATCTTAAAGAATATTTCATTAATTGGAAATTTTCATGTAATTTTGATAAATTATGATACCAGTTTCTATTCCGATTTATGAGCCAGTTTGTCTTGACTAGAAAACACTTTGAGCTAAGAATGGCAAAGTTCCTTGCGGGTTGGGTTCTTGCAGTCCCCAGACTCAATTGGGGCAGAGAATCTCCGGTTCGATGGGATATGAGAGTCAAACTAAGAATTTAGTTTGGATTTTTCGGGGAGGAGATCAATTAAATTAAAGGCATGTTTAGATGATTTAAGAAAAAAAAATGTTTTTAAAGAATGCAATTTTATTTAAACATTTTTTTAATAAAAAATCAAACAAAACAAAAATTGAAGGAGAGTGCAAACAAAATTTGAAAAAAAGGGAAGAGTTAAAAGTTAATTTTATTAATTTAATTTCTTTTTAACGGAATTTGATTTAGAATTTTAATTGATTCAAACAAATTCTTAATCTCATTTTTACTATTTTAATAGTTATGTTGACGGAAGTCAAATTTTCTTTAAATTTCTTTCTTTTTTGAAGGACTTTAATTTAGAATAAAAGGATACTGATTTATTTATTTGGAAGAAATTATAAAAATTAGGGTAGAGGGATGTTGCTTTATCTATAATTCAAGTGAACAAGAGCGAAATGATTTGGGTTTGGTTTGATTTGTGGGATTTCTTGGATCAATCATAAGAAGGTTTCTGCAGAGGGCGATCGATTATGATCATGTCCCCAAACGAGATAGCAAACGATTCGATTAAGCACGCTCTCAGGGCGCTTCGGCAACGCCATCTGCTTGAAGAAGGTGCGCATGCTCCTGCTTTTCTCGCTCTATCTCGCCCCATCATAACCCAGGTCTCTTCTTCTCTCTCATTTTTCCTTTGATTTCAATTTCCATCCACTTTTGTTTCTCCTTCACTTTAATCAAAATTACCCAATTATGCACTATTGCCCACTTTGTAGAAGTTTTGGATTACTTCCGATCATTTGATTCTAAGAACATCGCATTATGTTGAATTAATTATCTCGGTTTCAGTTTAAACTTGTTGTTGGGTATTTGCGGTATGTTCCTTTCAGAGTTCGGAATGGAAAGAGAAAGCGGAGAAGCTGGAGTTGGAGCTTCAGCAGTGTTATAAGGCTCAATCACGATTGTCTGAGCAACTTGTGGTTGAAGTTGCTGAGGTTCGAACTTCTAAATCTTTGATTGGGGAGAAAGATGCGTTAATTGATAATTTGGAGCAGGAATTAAGTCGAACCAGGTTTTCCCATTTTTCACCCTTAATTATGGGCATTTTGGAGTTGGGAATTGATTTGAAGAATTCAGTTCAATATGTTGTATGAATGTTTGGAATTTCTTACGTGATTCAGGGAAGAATGCTCGCAGCTGAAGGCAGACTTAGAGACTAAAATTAAAGCTCTGGAACTGGCTATATCTGAGAATCAAGAAATTAAAACACAGCTTGAAGCAATGACAGTTAAAGCTAAGAATGCAGAGGCTGAAAATAAGATGTTGGTTGACCGGTGGATGCTTCAAAAGATGCAGGACGCAGAACGACTCAATGAGGTCTTTATAATTTTGTTTTATTTTTTTGTTCCTTTTTCTTTTTCTAAGTCATTGGGTTGAAAATATAGAATTTAGTTATTGTTCAAATAAATGATAGCACAATCTCATTTTTTTCACACGCTGCTAGGATTTAGGAGTGATTTCTAGAAGTGGTAACATGTTTTAATTTGAATTTTGAATCACAATCAGGCTTATAAAATGCTCAACAAAAAATTTCATAGTTCACATGCTCCATCGCATAATAATGTAGGCAATTCTCTTGCTATCTTCTTCTGTTTGTTTGATTGTATGTTGATCATAATGTTCATGATCTTAATTGTAAGTGCTTCAGAAGGGTCAAATGGAAAATTCCAATTTGATATTCTTAATACTTGAATTCCCCAGTTGGAAACACGTAGCACATTGGCTTTATGGGCTTTTGGGATTTTGTGAAGTTAATTCAATGATGTTCTTGTTGATCCACAGATTATCATGCCACTTTGAATGCACAAGGTGGAAATTTGTTCCCCCCCCACCCACCGAAATTCAAATGTGAATGTAAATGTCTCTTTTGTTATTTATCAGGCAAATGCACTCTATGAAGATATGATTGACCGACTCAAGGCTAGTGGTTTAGAGAAACTTGCTCAGCAACAAGTTGATGGCGTGGTTCGCCAAAGCGAAGAGGGTGCTGAATTCTTTGTGGAATCCACTGTACCCTCAGTGTGCAAGCATAGGATCCGTGGCCATGAAGGGGGGTGTGGTACTATATTGTTTGAACATAACTCAGGAAAGTTGATCAGTGGGGGGCAGGACCGTACAGTCAAATTGTGGGATACAAATACTGGATCATTAAGTTCCACTCTACATGGGTGCCTTGGTTCTGTTCTTGATCTTGCAATTACCCACGATAATAGATCTGTCATTGCAGCAAGCAGTTCAAACAACTTATATGCATGGGACATCAGTTCTGGAAGGGTGCGCCATACGTTGACTGGTCACTCAGACAAAGTATGTGCCGTAGATGTAAGCAAAATTTCTAGCCGCTATGTTGTGAGTGCTGCATATGATCGCACCATTAAAATTTGGGATCTACAGAAGGGTTACTGCACCAAGACCTTCATTTTTGCCAGCAATTGCAATGCAGTTTGTTTCAGCATGGATGGACAGACCATTTGTTCTGGCCATGTGGATGGAAATCTTCGGTTGTGGGATATTCAAACAGGAAAATTGATTAGTGAAGTTGCTGGACACTCCCTTGCTGTTACATCTCTTGCTTTGTCGCGTAATGGCAATACAATATTGACTAGTGGGAGAGATAACTTGCATAATTTATTTGATATTCGATCTTTGGAAGTCTGTGGGACATTACGGGCGTCTGGGAATAGAGTAGCTTCCAATTGGAGCCGTTCTTGCATCAGTCCAGACGACAACTATGTTGCTGCTGGTTCCGCAGATGGGTCAGTCCATGTGTGGTCAATATCAAAACATGATATTGTGAGCACTCTGAAAGAGCACGCTGCATCTGTCCTGTGTTGTTCATGGAGTGGGCTTGGAAAACCCCTTGCATCTGCGGACAGAAATGGAATAATATTTACATGGAACTGAAGTGGTGTGGCGGGGACGCAGTTTCTCACAAGCTTTCCACTCGATGTACAGTAGATAGAGTTAAGTGTGATATAAGTTAGTTCATCATTTTATTCATCTGATTGTGATCGTATAGCAATTCTTCTGCTTCCATTGTTTTACCAAACATTATGATTTTAATCAATCGCTGAATTTAACTGAAGTAGCCAATTCTCTTATTTCATTTTTCTGTCGTTCAGGTCATGAGTTCGTTAGTATGGTTTTGGTTATCGTTATTGTTTTCTTCTTCATGATATTTACTGCCTCCTTTAGATAACGACTTACTCTTTTTTAGGATTGTTTTAAAGAGAAATTGGAAAGAGGAGTAAAAAAAAACATGTGATGATTAGCATAGAGCAGCCTGGAACTTTTATTATAGGTATGTGCAACTTCCTTGTGATATGATAGGGAAGCCCCACTCACAACCAAAGCCAGAAGCAACAAAAGCAGAGCAGTAAGAATGACAAACAATCTTATTATTCTTGGCTGGCTTGGCCTTAACCATAGCATCTAATGGGATCAGTGCAACCCTTGTCAGCAGACTCTTTATGGCCTTTGTCCCCACCCTTCTCCAGATACTGCTGATGGTACTCTTCTGCCCTATAGAATCTCTTGGCTGGAAGAATCTCTGTTACAACTTCTTTGTCGTTTAACTCCAACTTCTTGGCTTCACGAGCTAAACGAGCTTGTGTCTCGTTGAAGTAGTATATCCCCGATCGATATTGCGCCCCCTCATCCACCCCCTTGTCACACCAAAACAAGAACAAAACAGAAACCTTTTGAGTTTACAGGATCATATCAGAAACAAGTGTTTGTAGAAAGTGGATGTTCTGCCTACTTGGCGACTGAGGGAGGTGGGATCAATGCCAGACCAGAAGAGAGAGAGCAGGTTGGTGTAAGGGCAGAGCTTCGGGTCGAACATGACCCGAACAACCTCCACGTGATTGGTATTTCCAGAGCAGACCAGTTTGTAAGTTGGATGTGGAGTGTGGCCCTGAGAGTAACCAACAAGTCGCTGGAAGGCAAGCTCTGCTCCCCAAAAGCAGCCAGCGCCGAACTCTGCAAACTCATAGGCTGGGTTTTCAGGGACTTCGATATCGGGGTCTAGTGCCGGGTTGCCGGGATCTGCGCCAGAAGCCATTCCCCTCCGTTTCTGATTGGTTTGTTATGTTGGTTTAAAAAAAAAAAAAAAATTCACCTTAAAATTTCAAATTTTTTAGAGTGCATCATTAACCACACTCATATTTTTATAACAGAAAAAATTCAAAAATATTTTAAAAAGAAAAGAAAAGAAAAAGGGGAATGAAAATTGTGATTGGACAAATACACTCAAGGGTTCGCTCAAATATTTTTCACAGTATATATAACTTTAGAGGGAATCAAGTGAGATTACTTTTTTCATATATTTGTTTTTCAACAAACCATATAGGATGCAATTATGACACTTTTACAAATTAAGAATCGTGGGTGTGAGAATGACGACCCAATTCAACGAATCTTGACTTACTCAACGACTTAACATTTCATTGGAATAACAGTTACCAATTTGATGCCCTCCCTTACCCACGTTGATTTGATGCCTAAGAGAATGTCCCTTCAATAATATCAGGAAGTTTCTATCTACTTTACACATATTGGTTAAATGCTTATACATCACCTTCTCCAAAAGAAATAACATTGCTCAAATAAGTAAAGAAAAATATTTGGCTCATCTAAGATATATCCATCACTCGCTTTTCCAACTAAAGTTTTCTTTTTTCGTGGTTGGAGTGAGATGCAAAAAGATGGAAGTATGGAGTTTAGAATGTAGACTTTTTAATTTCAATTATGTCTTTGAACATTCAATTGATAGGTCTCTAGCATACTCAAGATTTTTAAAAATTAAAGGACCTATTAGGCAAAAAATTCAATTTGTTTAAGAGTACAAATAATAAAACATGGGTTTGAACTACGATTTCAAGGTAGGTAGTACATGTTAATTATGACTGAGTTTTGCTTGCTTCGCCAAGAATAAAACATATAATTTTTTTACCATATATGGGGTGGGAGATCAAACCTCAAACCTCAAAGTTGATAATATAAGTTTATGCCAAATGAACTATGCTCATGTTGACATAATAAAGGAGAATTGAAGTTTATAAAGTTTAGATTAATTTTAAATAGGAATAGTTTAACCATTTTCTTAAATAATAATAAAAAGTGTTATATATTAAAAAAAAAAAGATGAATCTGAACTTGGACCATGGGACGTTGAGGTTTAAAGTCAGGGGCCCATCACAGTCCTTATCCATATCAAGTCCATGAATCATCTTGATTGGATCTTTGCTGATGAGTCCATACTTGGACTCAAATGGGTGCTCGGTGGGCTTTGGGCCTTGGCCCAGTTTATAGGGGAATATACTCATATTTTTTTAGGAAAAAACACTTAAAAATAGATTATGTTAGCTGATGTCTTTGAGGTTATATTATTTTTAATTACTTAATTCAAGAATTAAATTTACATAGAAACTACAACAAAATATTGATTATTATTATTTAGTCAACATGAACATAATTCAACTACATAAAATATAAACTCTCAACTAAAACATCAAGGGAGCATTCGACCCACCAACTTTTTAAATTTGTAAAAACAACTCAACTTAAATAGTAAACATTATTGAACTTGCACATTTATTGAGTAACCTAATTCGCTCTTTTTTCATACTTTTCATATTTACCAAGAAACTTTATCTTTCTTTGTATATCTACTTTTCATACTTATCAAGTAACTCCATCTTACTATATAGTACCATACTATCTGTGTTCACATTATAAATTTGCCATCATAAATATGTGTGGACCCTATATTGATGTCAATACAGCCTACCCTATTTTTAAAAGTGTGTTGTGACACACGATAAGTGGAAGTAATATGAAAATTTTTTCATACTACCATTGTATATGATATTTTCCCTCATCTTACTTTCTTATTCTACCTTTTACAATTATCAAAGAACCCAATATTACAACTCTATACCCCGAACACAAAATTCATTAATTTCAACATATTAACTCCAAACTAACTCCATTTAGTCCACCAAATGTTCCCAAAAAGATATACTGGTTTGCATTTGGTGTGGTCTATGTTGCCCTTGGATTCTCTTGGCAAACCTATGCTAGATGTACGGCATTATGTAGACAGTTCGACAAATTCCAAACCATTTACAAAATACAAAGTAAATTACACTTTTGAAATTATGAATTAGATAAATTGATGTCACTTAGTTTTTATTAAAATTTCCCCTTTGTGATGGGAAGACAACTCAATGCAATTGCTTTCATTATCATTGCTGTATTAATTAGTCATTCTTGTTCAAGCCGGCATTAGGAATCCTTAATATCTTCATTTATTCATAGGCCTCCATTTGCCTTCCTCTCAACACTTTTTGGTATTGTGAAATGCAATGGAATCTAGCAGTCCTAAAACAAAAGACTTTGAATAATCGTTTTCATAATTTCATTGTTAACATTTGTTGTTGAGTGGTATTTCGATGTTAACTTAATTACCCTTGACTTTGAAAATTGTTCAATCCAACGTAAGAAATATGTCAAGATGATGGTATGAAATTCTATTTCAATAATTGAACCAATTAAAAATAGTACTTCATTGTACTAATTTTTGTTTCTGTATAAAACTTTTGGGATGTAACGATTTTTTTCTTTTTTTCTTTTTTCCTTTCTGGAAGGTGGAATTTAATAATATATATATATATATTTTTTTTTTAATTGAAGGGATTTAATATTATAGATAATCTAACCACTCACATAAAGAAATAAAATGATAGGCATCAAATATATTAAACATTAAACAATCCCAATTTTATTGGTGCTGATGTTGACGTGTTTCAATTATTCTTGTCAAACAAGAGTACATATAACCAATTAACCATAGAGTTAAACAAATATATAAATATATAACTTTTTGTAAGTGTGAACCATGAAGATTCTTCAGGTATTTGGATTTGTCCGAGCTTTCACACACACATAAATATATTTTTTTCTAAAAAAAAAAAAAGAAAAGAAAAAAAGAGAAGATTATTTATTTATTTATTTTTTTAACTTATAAATTTTTAATAATAATAATAATAATAATAATAATAATAATAATATAGTGGTGTACGGAGAAAATATCTGATTGTCGGGAAGTATTTTCTTAAAAACTTGCAGGAAACTAGCAACCATGATTAGGAATGACATTATCATAAAGTTAAAAGAATTAAGTAATTACCCAAAACGCCAACAAGACACATCAATCAAATTGAAAACGACATATTAACTCCTATGGTATATGCTTCCTAAGTTACTGTACTAACCAACCATTTGAAGTTCCCAAACCTTTGGAGCTTCTTAGTTTCTATCTTGTCCCAAAAATTGCCACCAATTTCTTGTGTTAATTCTACCACTTGGCTCCCTTGTTAGAACTTAGAATAAATTAATAATAATAATAATAATAATAATAATAAAGTATCCCAAAACTTAGGAAGTTCCACCCAACAATGCTATAACAATCACCCTCCTTCAGTGTTTTACAATTTCCCTTCAGTTCCATTAGGAGCGACAGAGACACAAACCAAAAATGGCTCTTGATGGTGACGGGGGCAGCTTCTTCTCCACAGATTTCACCTCTGTCGGAAAGGAGGATGAGGATGCGGTGGGTGATGGTGGAGCCGCCCATTGGGTCTCCTTGTTGGATGACACTGCTGCAGCAAGCAGATGGGTCATTTCCTTCTCTGACGAATTCAGACATAAGAGACTCAAAATTGAACCTGAATCAATCCCAATTGAAGATGGAAGTGGAAACAGTAGCAACAATAGAAGTAGCCTCAGCCGCAGCAGCAGCTCTGATAGCTTGAGTACTGGCTTTCGTGCCCACATCTGGACTTACAATCAGCGCTATTTGGCAGCAGAGGCCGTTGAGGAAGCTGCTGCTGCCATCATCAATGCGGAGGAGAGTGCGGCGGAGGAGGATGCTAGTGCTGATGGGATGAGGCTTTTACACCTTCTTGTTGCCTGTGCTGAGGCTGTGGCCTGCCGTGATAGGTCTCATGCTTCAATTCTTCTATCTGAGCTTCGAGCCAATGCATTGGTATTTGGCTCTTCCTTCCAGCGAGTGGCTTCTTGTTTTGTCCAAGGCCTGACCGACCGCCTTGCTTTGGTTCAGCCACTTGGCTATGTTGGCTTTGGTCTTCCCATCATGAGCAGAGTGGATCATTCCTCTGACAGGAAGAAAAAGGATGAGGCTCTAAATCTTGCCTACGAGATTTACCCACATATCCAATTTGGGCATTTTGTGGCCAATTCATCAATATTGGAAGTCTTTGAGGGAGAGAATTCTGTCCATGTGCTGGATTTGGGAATGACATTTGGTTTGCCATACGGCCATCAATGGCGTAGCCTCATCGAGAACCTCACCGAGTCTCCGAATCGGCGACTGCTCCGAGTCACTGGCATTGGCCTCTCTGTAAACAGATACAGAGTGATGGGGGAGAAGTTGAAATCTTATGCAGAAGGGGTTGGGGTTCAAGTAGAGGTTTTAGCTGTAGAGGGAAATCTAGAAAATCTCCGACCCCAGGACATAAAACTTCACGATGGTGAAGCTTTGGTCATCACCAGCATTTTTCAGATGCATTGTGTGGTTAAAGAAAGCAGAGGAGCTCTAACCTCTGTACTTCGCATGATTTATGATCTTTCCCCCAAGGCTCTTGTTCTGGTGGAGCAAGATTCAAATCACAATGGGCCCTTTTTCCTAGGGAGATTCATGGAAGCTCTTCACTATTATTCTGCAATATTTGATTCATTGGATGCCATGTTGCCCAAATATGACACCAGAAGAGCGAAGATTGAGCAATTCTATTTTGCTGAGGAGATAAAAAACATTGTAAGCTGCGAGGGGATGGCGAGGGTTGAGAGGCATGAGAGAGTGGATCAATGGCGGAGGAGGATGAGCAGGGCAGGGTTTCAAGCTTCACCCATCAAAGTAATGGCTCAGGCAAAACAATGGATTGGGAAGTTTAAGGCTAATGAAGGCTACACTATTGTGGAAGAAAAGGGGTGTTTGGTTCTTGGTTGGAAGTCCAAACCCATTGTTGCAACCTCTTGCTGGAAATGCTAAAAAACTACATTAAGATTGCTATCCAATTAGTTCTCAAACGGAAAAAAAAACTATGTTTGTTGGATGGTTGTCTTTTTCTGTGTTGTCCTGTTCATTGCATTTGTCACAACCCATGTTTGTTTCATAAATAACCAAATTCGGGATTGAGTTTGATGAAAACATGGAGCTCTTTCTTTCTTTTATAAGTTTTTGATTTTCCAAGTGTTGAGTGTTTGCCATTGATCTGTTCATCGAACGGATAGGAATAAAAAAGTTTGAAGTGTTTGTTGTTTGGTGTGCAAAAATGGCTTGGATTTGGATTTCATTTCAGAGACAGAAAAGAAAGACGCAGAAAGAAGCCAAATGACATTAAAAGCTAATCTGAGCAAAAGGAAAGAAGCTCTTCGTCTTTTTCAAAAATGGCCATGTCTTCTTCCTTCAAGTTCACCCAAGCTTCAATACCATCACCATCAGAAGTATTCATTAAAACGACTGCGTTTCTAAAAGGCCTACTCGGACTACAAACCCAACTGGGCTTTCCCCATCCAAAATCAGCTTCATAAACAGGAAATCTACACCAACTTGTAAAACTCCAGAGATGTATCTCTCCACTACAGAGTTGTTTGTCCACTTGTTTCATCAAATTCAGCAAGTGTTCTGAATCTCCTAGTTTCTTCACAAAACCAGAGTCTATTTCTTGTATAGCGGTTCTTACTTTAGCCACCAGAAGGGGTAAATCTTCATTGATCTCCACCGGGGATGTTGCTATTGTAAACCAGGAGACATTGCCAAATGAATTTTCCGGCAAAGGCGGATCCATCCTTGCTCGCAAATCCACCGGATATAGTGCTCCAAACAGCTTTGCTTTCACTGGTCTCGTTCGAGCCAGTGCCATTAACCGAAGCCAAATGAAGGCCGAAACAGCCACCACACGAGATGGAGGTTTCGCGGCGGAGCCACCACCGGTACCGGTAGCGAGAGATTTTAACGCGTCAATGTTGGATTTGGAAAACACAAGTCTCTTTGTCGAGATCTTCTCTTTTGAAGCCTCAATTGCTCGCTTGAAACCTGGAATTTTTCTACATGGGAAGAGTTCCACAGCATCAAAAATAGGCTCCAAAATCAAGTTATTACCTCCTCTAGAATCGGCGGCCCACGCTTTAACAAATCCGGCGGCGGAAGCTCCGTCGGCGAGCTTATGCGAAAGACAAACAGCCAATGCTACACCGCCGCATATGAAGCGACTGAACTGAACGGCGAGTAGAAACTTCGAATCTGCAGAATTGGAGGTGAAAACAAGCGGCAACAAACGGTGCAAAATGCAGATTTCAGGATTCTTCAAGAGAATTGAAATCTCGCAATCGACTTTGGCTTCAGAAAATTCAACTCCAGTGTCGTTGCAATCGACATAGAACCTCTCAGCCATGGTTCCAGCCAAGGGATAGAAGCGAGTTAGGGTTCGAGAGAGAGAAGCCCTAAGCTGGCTAGCTTTGAGCGATTGATGAGGAAGATTTTGAGATTTATGAGGAGAATAGAAGAAAATGGCGGGCATGTAAGAGGGAGGCGCCATTTGATCAATCAACGAAAGTTGGCAGTAATTTGGAGTTGAAGATGATGGTTTGATTACTTCCATTGAAATGATCTCCACACTGATATTCTCCATGGAATCAAAATGCACAATCACAACTAGAAATTTGAACAACAGAAGCCAAGGCTTTTCTTCTAGTTCTATTCCGTTGAAGGAGGACAATAATTAGGAAAAAGGATTTAAATACAACTTTTGTATAGAGTATTTGATTAAGTTATTTAGAGGATACTTTAAAGTAACATTAGTGGCTTATTCCATGTCCCAAGAGGCCAAAATAATATGGCCCATGCTTTGGCTTATGATGTGGGTTATTTAATTTCAAGTGGTAGGGAATTTTGTCCTACCCATGCTACTTAAAAACCTCTAAAGGTACTAAAGTTTAACAACCTCATCAATACATAATATATACATACATATATATATATATAGTTAATTATAGGTGAAAATACTATTTGGGTCTTTGTATTTTAAAATTTGTTTAATTTTAGTCTTTATATTTTCAAATGTCCAATTTTAATTTTTGTATTTTTAGTAAATCTTAAATTTAGTCCATCGAAGTTAATTTTGATCGAAATTGATTAAATAATCATAATACTTTTCATGTAAAGAAACACAATATGTAAATATATTTTCAAAATTTATAGTAAAAATGCTAATAAAAATCAAAAGTAATGAAAAATTCACAATAAACTAGTAGTAAAAACTAACTTTAATATTTATTGAAAGTACATGAACTAAATTGGACATTTGAATGCATAGAGATTAAAATTGAACAAACTCTAAAGTATAAGGACTAAAATGATATCTTAACCTTAACTATATGCTTAAAGTTTAAACTTTAAAGTACTTCTAGTTTAAAGTTATTAATTAGGTAAAGTTTAGAGCAGTAATTGTAATAATCCACAAAGTTGGGAGGTGATTGATTAAATAAAAAATGCAGGGATGTCATTGTAACAAACCTCATAATTCACAAACAAGGGTAAATATGAAAAGTTAACAAACTACAAAGGCTTGATTGCAATAAGTAACAAACTATAAGGACTAATTAATTCAATTAAAAGTAGTTTAATTGTAACAAACCACATGGTATGAAGCGCCTAAAGCTCCAAGTTATTATTAATACAAGTCTAGTTTTATGGTTTCCAATTTTATCTTTTCTAAACATGTTAATAAAGCTAATTTTGTCGTTTTATTAAATCTTTGATATGACACACATTAGGGTTTTGAGAGGCTATTTAAAGCCTGACCATTAGGTTGTACAAAATAATTTTCTGGTAGATGACAGAGCCTCGTCATCATTCTTTGCAATTCTTGAATTTAGGGTTACATGTCAAAAACATTCAAGTAAGTTTGATCATATTGCTTGGGGAGTGTTCAAACTTGGAGTAAGGAACTTGTTCTCCTTATCTCTTGGTCTTCGATCAAAAGGTAATTCAAAATCTAATTATTCCCTTTGGATTGTTGTCAAATTGATTAGTGAGTTTTCTAGGATTTTCGTTTCACCACAAAGTTTAGGGGTGTAATTATAACAAACTTCATAATTTAGGGGTGACTTGTGCAATTTACCATTATTTTAATCATCTAAAAAATAGATTTTTGTACCGATGTCCTACTTCTAAATGCAATAATATAGAATAACCCATTTTTAGAAACTAATAAAAAAAAACAAAGTATAAAAAGTATTCACACCCATCTTCCCTTCTTTCTCTCTCCTTCACTCCAAATGCATTTGTATTTTTATTTTAGTTTTTATAAAAGGTGTCTAAATGCAATCGACTTTTTGAAAAAAAAAAAAAAACTTTAGAAAAAGGTCTAACCTCAATGATTTCCTCCCTTATATACATTATGATCATCTCTTTATCTAGCCAACTTATCACATTCCCAACACCGACATATATGCATGATAAACCCTAACCAATAGTTTAACATAAGATATCTTAACAATGTCTCAAAAAAAAAAAAATATATATATATATATCATAACAAATCCCAAAATCCTTTGATAACCTACTTTTTTGGTTGTGCATATTACAGTCATACATTCCACTAATGTGAGAGTTCAATGTGCATATACTTTGTTGTGCATATATACTTCTCACTAATGTGAGAAGTATATGGTAATTTTGTTGTTTGTATGAAACAATAGTATTTTCTCTAATTTGATTTCTACGGATAATGTAAAAAAATTGTAAAAATATATATGAAATTTTTAAGTTGACATCTCAGTTGAGTATTTTAATTTTGGGAAAACATGCACGTGAAGGATTAAACAAAAAAAAAAAAAAATTAAACAGACAAACATAGCCATAAAAAGTCATACTTTTTAGATTACAAAAAGGGGTGACCTAATGTATTAAAAAATATAGCACAGTGCAAAAGAATTTGTAAATATAGCAAAATTTAGATTCTATTCCATAATCTATCGTGATAGACCACATTGCTAAAAGAAATTTATTAGTGATAGACCATATCCTTAAAAAAAGTTTATCAATGATAAAATCTATCATTGTTTTAATATATTTGTAATTTTTAAAAATATTAATATACACTTAATTATTAACCCCAAAACTGCGATCTTACAACCCATTATAATTATCTTAAAAAAAAAAGTGGAGGAGACACCTTTTAAGAGAATTTATGTCAAATAGACTCAGTTTTAAGATATATTTTTTTAAAACATCTTGAATAACTTTACTTTTAGTTTTCATCAATTTTTTTTATTACAATTAGTTTATCACTATTATTATTAATTGAAATCTTTAAATATTTTTAGAACACGTTTTTAATATAGAAAATGAGTTAAAATATTTATAATATAATAAAAGTTTATTTTTTATCAAGTAAACTTTACTATATTTATAAATATTTTCAACATTTAAAACTAAGTTCTCTATTTTTATTATGCATTTTATTTTCGAAATTAATTGAAGAATAAGTAATATAGGATTTATTCAACATGTAAGGGAAATTAATTCAGAATCTCGTTGGAAGGAAGCCATATCTTCTTCCTTGAGCGTTACCCAAGCCTCAATTCCATCGCCGTCTCTGGTTGTCATTAGAACCACCACATTCTTGTACGGCCGGCTCGGACTGCAAACCCACGACGGTTTCCCCCATCCGAAATCCGCTTCGTACACCGGAAACCGACACCAACTCGTGAAGTTACAGAACTCCACCTCTCGGCCGGCCGCCCCGCCGTGTTTCCCCATCTTGCTCGACGTATGCGCCGGCACGCCAGCCTGCTGTAAGTTCCGTACGAAGTCGCTGTCAATCTCTTCTATTGAGTTCCTTATCTGATTCACCAAGTATTGATGGTGCTTCTCGATTTCAGCCTCTGCGACGGCGATGGCGAACCACCATAGGTTGCCGGAGGAGTCTGGCGTTAATGGCGGATCCATCTTGCCGCGCAAGTTCACCGCGTGAACTGCGGCGAAGATTTTTTGGCTTTCATGTGGATTTATCTCCATGAATCGCTTCCATAAGAATGCCGAAACGGCTTCCACTCTCGTTGGCGGCTTCTCCAGAGATTCGATGGTGGCTTCTTGCCGGAGTGCGGCTATGCTTGCTTTGCTGAATACGAATCTTTTCGTTACGATCTTGTCTTCTAGAACAACTTTACTTCTCTTCAATCCTGGAATTTCCTTTGGGGGAAAGTACTTTGCACTATCAAATAAGGGCTTTGAAACCTGCATTTCAAAATTTGAAAAGGAAATGCTGAGATTCTGTCTTTTCTGCTAATCGATGAAATTAGGGCTTCTAAATTGTATTTGATAGAAGAAATAATTGAGGAACCTGATCGCTATCTCCTCGATTGATGGCAGCCCACTTTCTGACAAATACGCTAGCGGAAAATCCGTCGACGAGCTTATGAGTGATACACAGAGCAATCGCCATGCCGCCGCAGTCGAACAAATTCAATCGGATGGCAAGGATTACATCTCTCCCGATCTCCGGTTCGGCCAAATTAGCGTAAGTCTCAAACGGCAGCAACTGGTGAAGGACTTTGAAATCAGGATTTTCCACCACTTCCGACAGCTTGCATCCGACTCGCGCTTCAGAATATTCAACTCCTCTGTCGTTACAGTCATCCCTCAATTGACAAAGCTCCGGCGAAAGGATAGAAGAGAGTCAAAATCTCTGATAATGACTTCTTCAACTGGCAACTTCCAGAAAACCGATTGGCTCCGGGATTCACAGCGGCGTCGTAGAAGAAGATGATCGGAGTATAATTGGACGGCGAAATCTGGTCGAGCAGTGAAAGCTTGACGTTTCTGAGCGGCGGAGGAGTTGGAGAAGACGGCAAAATTAATTCCTCGGAAGTCACCTCAATACTTTTAATCGCCATTTTCCTCTGAATGTAGAAGCTTAGGATCAGATTCTTGTTGTTGTTATATGTGACCAACAAAAAAAGAAAAAAAGGAAAAAATTTAGGTGGAGCCTGGTGCGGCCATGGCCATGGGAGGATCCCAATCCCACAAGTTTCACGTTTATATATTATATAAACATGACACAATATATGGATAGCTTTATTTTATTATTTGTGATAAATATTTTTAGCAATTTTGTTAAGATAATTTTTTTTTTTATTATATAATAAAATTTTAACTTCCAAAAACAAAAAACTAGGATGGTTCGTTGGCTTGTTTGATATTTGTGCTAAATTAGTTGTTGACGAAACATAGCCCTAAATACATTAAACCCACCATGATTCTTACTCAAATTACACCAAATCGTGAAACCTAGAAAAATCGCAAACCCACCATAGCCCTAAATGCGCAAGGTTCCTCTTCATTCTATAACTTCTGTAAACCTTCTACGTGTATCTTCACCGTCCCCAATACCAGCTCGCTCGTCGGCTTGGTGAGGAAACTCCTCGAGTCGCCGTCTTATTTTAGTATATATATCAACCACATAAAAATAGTTTAAAATATTAACCTAAAGATAGGAAAATTATTTTAAACGGTAAAATTGTTGAAAATATTTACAAATAATAACAACATGTCATAGTTCATTTGCAATAGATCTTGATAAACTACTATTTAGATAGAAACTTTTGTTGTATTTATAAATATTTTGGTTTATTTTCCTATATTTAGAAACAACCCATAGCAATAAGTATGTATAAAGTAATATTTTTTTAGTGATTACAAATTTAGGGCCCATTTGAATTAACTTAGAAAATAAATGTTTTCCAAAGACTCATTTTCATTTAAGCACTCTTGATAAGAAGTGTTTAAAATAAAAATATTAATGGCTTTCAAAATTCATTTTGAGTGGTTGCCAAACTGTTGTATTTTAGTTATTTTTTAAATTAAAAACGTATTACAAACACACCCTTATTATCTAAACTTTAATTTTAGGTTTATGTCAACTATATAATTAGTCACTGAGTTTTAAAGAGTTTTTTTTAATAAATTTCTTAATTTTCAATTTTGTGTCTAATAGGTTGATGAATGTTAAAAATGTCTAACAAGTCTTTTAAAAAGAATTAATTGATTAATTAGATAACAAAAAAAAAAGAGTTTTATATCTAAGGAGACTCTAAACTTTCAAGATTGTGTTGTCTTATAAGTTTCCATGAAAGTTGAAAAATGTCATTTAATTCTAGGACCTATTAGTCACAAAATTTAAAAAATAAAAATTCTTGATATTACTTAATTCAAATGTTACAACAACCTATCTAAAACTACATGTATATGAACTTGTGCCTCCAACATAAATTCTTGGATCCGTCATTGGATGCAGCCCTCAGTTGCATTCAATTAAAAACTGTCATGTGCCCGTTTGTTTTTTTAAAAAAAGTATTATTAAAAAAATTGTTTTCTTATTTGTAGTAAAAGAGGCATACTTAGGTGCAACTTTATTGAAAAAAAAAAGTATTTTTTTTATAAATTTATTTAAGGCTACGTAAAGATGAAACTAATTAATCTCCTCTATTAAAAGGGGCTATGTAGGAAAAATATTTACATACCCCTTTTGCCCTTGCATTTTTCATAAATTCTCATATTGCCTTTAATAAGTGGCTATGACTTTTCAAGTATAGGTGTCTGTTTGAAAGATAGTGGAGGTGACTTCTCCAATTTTTAATTTAAAAAATAAATTTATATATTTAAGAAATAGAATCTTATATCGAATAAGTGCAATTGATACTAACGAGACGAGACTTTTCAAGATAAGATGCAATTGATGCTAGTTGGGTGCATCTGTTTAGAGTGCAGGTAGTTACACACATTGAATTGGTACATTCATTCTTCCTATGTATATGTGAGATGCACTTGAGAAAAACAAAATAAATACTTGCATTTACAAATAATTTCATGAGATCCAAAGTTTAGAGAAAATACAAAAAATATTAGAGGATTTAATTGCAGGAAAATAGTAATTAATACCATAAAACAATGAATTTTTTCATGTGACTTCATAGTAGATATATAATAACATTATAATAAAAATGCATTATATATATTACAATTCTAATATATTAACATATTAATTCAATAATTTAATTACCAGAATAGTTTTTCTCTCTTTGCATTAGATAGAAGATTTATTGTTTTTTTTATAACTATAATATGAGAACATTAAAATAAAAATTGTTACATTATCTAACTTTTAAAAATTGATAGTAACTAAAATAAAATCATACTATATTTATCTACTATATGCTAAAAAATATGAGTCAATTAATTTTTTTTCCCTCAAATTATATGAATTAAATGGATATTAATTTAATTTTATACATCTGAATGTTTACAACTTTCCATTAAACGAGAATCTTGTCAAAGCGAGCTAACGGTAATTTGGCATGACCTTCTATTCTTGAGATAAGAGGCTCGAACTAAAAATACGATTGATGTTAAACCAAACCAGCCCTAAAGTTTAAATTTAATATATACAAATGCTTCTGATTTTCAATTAAAAGATGACCAGGTAATGACGATGATTTTTAATTTTTCATTATCTCATTTTGGTATTAACAAGATTAAAAAATATAGTTCCCCTGCTTTGACAAAGTTGCATAAATGATTTCAGCTCAAGAAATCTAGAGAAGAAACACATGTTGGCACATGAATGAAAGAATGGATAATATATATTTTCTCATTCCATAAAAAGTTTTTTAAATTGAACTTGAAGTTATCGACATGTCGGCAAGTTGATGAATATATTAGTACTCAAGGTAGTAAATAAAACTGTATACAAAAAGCTTAGTGACAAGTACAAGTGGCAGTAACATAAGAAAATATTTAATGCAATAAACTCTAATTAATATTCTTATTTTCATTATTGTGATCTAATGAGTCTTTATAACAATTTTTTTTTAATTAAAAGAAACTACAGATATACAAAACAGAAAATATAAAGTTTAGTGTCTATAAAGTTCTAACAGACCAACTTAGTTTTTAAAATTTTCAAAATGTCAGGATAAATGAAGCACAATTAATTTGGTAAACACTAAACAGTCAAGACTTAAAGAGTTTAAGAACTAAACTAGTGCTTCTAAACAAAGTTTGTAATTTAACCAGAAAAGAGATACGAGAGTTGGCCTGAGAGATTTTAAAAATAAATTAAAAAATCAAGCCAAATCATTATATGGAACCAAAGCCACTGAGAATTGGAGACCATCCAAAGTTCCTAACTGTATGTCTACTGAAGAATGGAGGAGGAGTGGATTAAGCAAAACTTGGGGGTTGGGAGGAAAAGCAGAAGAATAGCAACATGTCAAGCATGAGAATTCAAATATAACGATATCGCCCTTGTCTTGATTTACAAGGGGAAAACACAGGATATATCAACAAATTGGCATACATATAAGATTTAAATACAAAGATCTAAGTCAAGAAGCATGACCTGGCATCTCTATATTTCGAATTCATAAACACTCAAGCGCAGCGTTTACTCGGTTTTCAGCACGTGAAAATTATGCACTGGTGCTTGCATGGTCTAGCTGACATATTGCTTCTCAAGAAGGCTTCCACAGAATGCCAAGTCAAAACGCTCTTCTGGAGGATCTCCAATGCAGTCGAAGACTGCATCTGCATTTAGAAAATCTTCCTCAGCCGTGTACCTGAACACGGATTAACTCAAAGATCTTATCTTGGAGAAGAAAAGAAGGTAGATTCCTATGCGTTTTAGAACCATATCTACGGGTATGAGCAGAGAGTAACAATGAAGGCAGACAACTAGTCATGATCTTGTGAAAAAATGAATACAATTCTAAACCAAAACAAGTATCGAGCTTTATCTGAGAAACTTTCTTTACACGTGCAAAAAAGTTGATACGTGATCCAGTATGAAGAATATGTCCCAATAAACTAAGCCATAGAGGTGTTGACTACATGGTGCTGCATGAGAAACTTACCCACTCTTTGTTACTATGCACTTCATTCCAGCCGATTTGGCAGCTGCAAGGCCAATGGCACTATCCTCCACCACAACGCAACTACAGAAAAAAGTAAGTGCATAAATTTTCTGCACGTGGATGTCATTTTTTCTTCTTCTTTTTTTTTTTTTTTTTGAGGCAGACATGGATGCCATTTATACAAAGATAAAGCCATGGAAAAAAGTAACCCTTTGGTACATCAACATGATTTTACATAGTTCAATGTGACTAAGCTTATAAAATGAAGATACTTTTTAAGAAATCCTATCAAATTTTCGTACATACTAGTCTATGGAAATGTTGAGGTCCTGTTTGATAACTTTTTAGTTTTTTAAAACTAAGCTTATAAACACTACTTTCACCTATGAATTTCTTTGTTTTGTTATCCACTTTTTAAAGATGTTTTCGAAGTCCAAACCAAAATTTGAAAAATTCAAAAAAAAAAAAAATTAATAATAATAATAAATTTTGATTTCAGAACTTGTCTATGAATTCAAATGTTAACTTAGGAAAAATAAAGATGATTGTAAAGAAATTATAAGAAACAATTTTCATAAACCAAAAATAGAAAACTAAGATCTGTTTGGTAATCATTTGGTTTTGAAAATTAAGCCTATTTCCCCTCAATTTCTTACGATAGTCATCATCTTTCTTAAGTAAAAAAATTGAATTCTTAACCAAATTCCAAAAACAAAAACATGCTTTTTAAAACTTTTTTTAGTTTTCAAAACTTGACTTACTTTTTGAAAACATTGGTAGAAAGTAATAAC
Source organism: Citrullus colocynthis (assembly GCA_031780015.1). NCBI lineage: Eukaryota > Viridiplantae > Streptophyta > Magnoliopsida > Cucurbitales > Cucurbitaceae > Citrullus > Citrullus colocynthis. Next base: position 4,500,233 of record QLSR01000225.1, read on the forward strand.
AATGTAAAAAATTTAGAGGTGGAAGGGGTATTTATAGGCTTAACATTCAAAACCAAAAACCAAATGGAACCTAAATGATTATTAAAATGGGCCTAAGTATTCTCATTCCTGGTTATCATGACATACCTTGAAGGATCAACACCCAGGGTGTTGGCTGCTAAGATATAGATAGCCTGCAATTAAGAAAGGCAATTTAGGGGTAACAGAGCACTAAATTCTTCTATTATGTTAAAGATTATTAGTCCACAATTTTAGTAAACCTGAAGTAGATGGATGTCTAACATGTTTCTCGGGGTGACCATTTGAAAGAGTAAAGCAAAAGTAGTTCTCCGTTTTAACAATTAACGATAAAATAAAAACTTCAACAAGAAAGAAATTAAAATCAAGGGAAACTTCATTGTTCGTCTCTAGATATCTTGATCTTAGCAATGAACACTGGAGACTTGAGAGGAATAGAACTCTTACAGGGTCAGGCTTCTTTCGAGGCACTACATCTCCTGCAAATATCTTGATCTGCTCAGCTCGTTGAGGTCCCAGTAAAAATGATACTATCGCAGAGACCTACAATTGAATGGATGAAGTTCAGCTGTTACCTTCATAAACATATGCAAGAAACAATATCTCAATTAATCTAGTAACAACAAACAACAGAGAGTTTTCTTGCAGTGTAGAACATTATTAGGAATACGTGAAAATTACAAATACTAGCAACTAATATTATAGAACCTGGTAGTGCATACCGCCTTCTCATTGGAAGTGCTACAAACAGCAACTTTCACTCCTTTTGCTAATGCCTGATCAATCAGCCTGCATCATTTAAATACAACTCTCTCAATAACATAGAAAAGTCCACGTGCTTGTACATATTAAAAATTATCAATCACACAGATGGCCGTAGAGAATTTTTCACGGGATAAAAAATGAGGAGAAGTTTAATTGCATAGTGTAGATCAGTTAAAGCAGAGAAATCTGACTATGTCAATGAGAACAATACCGAGTAAACTGAGTAGCAGAGGGATAAATACTGATTTGTTCCAAATAATCTTTAATTCAATTGCTCAAATCATATATCTCAATCCTAAGTGACTAAAAATGATGTCAATGAGTATCATTTATCCACTTTTTTAATGAATTTTCTTCATGGTTCTGCATTTCCTAATTGCCTCATTATTACAATCAGCATCAAGGTCAAGGGAGTTAGTAAGGTAACTGACTTTGCAACACCAGGTCGAAGGGGTAGTAATTGCTTCTCAATAAGGGCCATGAACAAATCTGTCTTTCGCTTGTGAAGTCCAGCAATGAATGCCTTTCTTTCATCTTCATTCTTTGGAGCCTTTTCTGGCCATCCAACTTTATTGAAATACGCTGTCATCCTACAACAGTCAAATATCATACAATAATTGCCACCATTTTCTTCAAAAAAACTCCAATGAGAAAACAGAACCTTATTCCGAAGCCGAGCTCTCACTGTGAGTGCAAATGAACTTAAATTATCAAGAACTCGCAGCTAATCAAATCTGTGAGGCCAAGAAGTTAATTACCTTTCTTTTCCACCTCCAATTTTGAGTAACTCACCATACAAATCTACATCCCAAGTAACACCCAATTCTTTCTGTGGAATCATTTCAATTACGATATCGTTAGGTTAGGTTAACCAGAAATCAAAACTAGTCTAAGCCCATGTTTCTTGATTCTCCCGAATCAACCAATTTAAACAGGAGACAGATTTAATCAAGCAAATGCCATTCAGTTCAAAGTACTAAATATAGCCCTACTTTATCCGTAAACTAAATCAACTTACAGAGTTCAATAATCATCGACAAAGACGCAGATAAAAAATAAATAAATAAAATAATAATAAAAAAAAGGAAACCTCATCAAAGGTCTCATTGAAGGAAATCCGATGGCCATCCTTTTCAGTGTCGACGAGAACCCCATCGCAATCGAAAAGAAGAGCAGACGGAAGAACAGAAGAAGAAGCCTGACAAGTGATCCCATCAGAAGCATTCTTAGAGCCTATTGGCCGGATTCTCGATGTTCGATACAAACTTAGGCTTTGACCCAAAAGAAAAGTAGAGAAAGTTCTGGTACGAGGTTTGAAATGAGCAACGGTGGCGGCGGTATTAGGAAGACAAGGCGTTGTTGAACCAGAAATCGAAGGCGAGGAGACGGAGAGTGTAGTGGACGCCATTGGAATCCAGTCTCCTTGTTCTTCGTTTGTTTGCTTTTGTGAATTACTGAAGTTGGAATTCGGTTGAGCATTTTAACGGCTTTTACGACAGAGCTTATCCACCGGAGCACCACAGAATTGTGTTTTGTGGGTGGGCCGTTGCATTGCATGGACTGCGCGCCACGAAGCTTTTCCCACTAAACGATGTCGTATTTCAAGGTTTTAAAGATTGCATCTCGTAAATTTATATTCTCAATTTATGAAGATATTATTTTCGAGGTACAATTTTTATTTTATTTTACTTTTGACCAATAACAATTTTTTTTTGGCCAATCCTATTACTTGTACTGGTGTCATCTCGGTTGGGATTAATATTGAGATAAGTACAAAAATTTTTACTTTCTTTTTACCCGTTTGTATTAAGGATAATAATCACCTCGGTCAAACTAGTTAAATTAACTACTCATCACCAATTGGCAACTGATGTGGAGTTGATCTAACCAATCTCAAAAGGAGCTTATGGAAGGTTTGAAAATTATTAGGTAGTTAAAACTTGTCCAACTACTTAGCACAAATAATTTGTTGTAATATTCGTGTTTGTTATTTTTCATTATTTTATTCATTATTTGTTAAGTGTACATATATGAGTGTCTTTTTTGCCTATTTTATTCGGTGTGAATGACAGAGCAATTGATTTTGAATAAAATCTTCATACTAAGAGAACTTCTCAATTCCAATTCATCTTCTCCTTATTTCTTTTACTGATTGTCTGAACCATCAATTTCATGTTTTCTCAATGACGACCTAAGTCAAAACGAAGACCGAGAAATAACAAAAAAGTGATTATCATAATAATTATAATAATTGCTAATGAGTAAAGTATAATAAAACGAATTAATAAGTAAATTTTTTTCTCTCTCCTCTCCTGCAAATTCCAACTCTCCCTTCCCTCGATCCTGTAGAGACTAGAGAGAGTCCACACAACTCTCCCTTCCCTTTATCCTGTAGAGACTAGAGAGAGTCCACACTAATGTCAATTCTCTAGTCCACACTAATGTCAATCACGATGGTGGGCAACAACGATAGTGATAGAGGAAGAGTTAAAGGGGGAGAGGTCAAAGAAGAAGAACGGGGAGTGAGGAGAGAGAATTTTAATAAAATTAAACTTAGAATTAGTGTTAGTATTTTATTTTAAAAAACTACGAGGTCAGAAACGTTAAATACTTAACAAATTCAGTTAATATAGGGTCAAAATCAAGCATTCTTCAAATGTTGAAACTTGATGGTTAAAGATTGATGTCAAGACTAAATGGAAGAAACTTCAAAACCTCATAAACTAAATGTGCAATTTTTAGACTAAGGTATAATTTTGAAAAAGAATTAATAGGGACTAAAAGCAAATATTTATCCTTAAATTCATGTAATAATGGCATTTTCGTCTTTTCGGATGATAAAGGGTTTTGATATTCTAATGTTGCAGAGTGTTAAAACTCCGAATTTGGGGTCTAAGAAGAAAGCCTAGTGTTACGAAGAAGGTTTTTCTATTCTCATGGCGACTGCAGTGGTGGCGGAATCAAATCGGAAACTGCCTCGTCCTGGCCGGGGCGGCTTCGAAGGTCATGGATATTCCGAGGAAGAAGCCCGAGTTCGTGCCATTGCTGAGATTGTCAACTCCATGGTTGACCTTTCACGTAAAGGGCAAAACGTCGATCTGAACGCTCTGAAATCCGCCGTCTGCCGGAAGTATGGCCTTTCACGGGCCCCAAAGCTCGTCGAAATGATCGCAGCGCTTCCTGAGTCGGACCGCGAGGCCCTGCTACCGAAGCTTCGAGCCAAGCCGGTTCGAACAGCCTCCGGTATTGCAGTCGTGGCCGTGATGTCTAAGCCGCATCGGTGCCCTCATATTGCTACGACGGGGAATATTTGTGTGTACTGCCCCGGAGGACCTGATTCGGATTTTGAGTACAGTACTCAATCTTACACTGGTTATGAGCCTACAAGCATGCGTGCAATTCGTGCAAGGTTGGTTGTTACTTGTAACTTCTAAGAATTTGTATTCTCTTCTTCTTCTATGAGTCTCGAATTTTTTGCTTGGATTATTCTTTATATCTTTCTATCTATGTTACTGGATGCATTACATATCTATGTGGAGAAAAGAACATTTATAGAGGAGAGTATTTGAGAATTGAGGATGAGAATTTTACCAATTTGTATGGGCACGGGCCAAGGCTAGTTTTTTTTCTTTTTGGCTAAGAAAGTATTAAATTTCTAAATTCACGTATATAATACTTTTAGCCCAGAGGAAACCGACGTGGAATTCTTTGAAACCAATGGGGGTGAAGAAAATGAATGGGAATAACTGTCTAACTGGTTGTCCTGAGAAATTAACATCATGGGAGTGGTAACCTTCCATGTAAACAAAATCACCCTTTGTTGAGGATCATGTGGGAAAAAATCAAGTGACGTCACACTCTTAATAAGATAGTCAAGCTACTCCACTCATTGCCAATTGGTTTTGTAATGGAACCCATACTATTTGATACCTTCAACGCCCAAAAGAAAGAACTCCTACATTTCATAGGAATCTTTTGGTTTAAAGATAAATTTTCTTTTGTTTTGTGTGGAGGTGTGTTCTTCTTCTTCATTTTTTTTAGTACAACAACCGCCGGATAATGTATTGAAACTGAACTTTCGGCCTCTAAGAAAGGAGTGCATGCTAATACCATTGAGCTAAGCTCGCTTCGGGAGTTTGTTTGCTTGACTAAATATGTGAATATCTTTAGGATTTACTACAATCATTGTTGCCTTCGTTCTATTGTCAGTTCTTAATGATATTGGGTTGCTGTGCACACGTTTTGATATCATTTTCATCTTTCCTTCCTTCGTCTTGATTGTAGATACAACCCATATGTCCAGGCTAGAAGCAGGATAGATCAGTTGAAGCGTTTGGGTCACAGTGTCGACAAGGTTCCTTTTTCTTCTCTGTAAACTTTTCTGTAGCACGGTAAATTATCATAAGATTTTCTGTTTATTTTCAGGTTGAGTTCATCTTAATGGGTGGGACTTTCATGTCGCTGCCAGCTGATTATCGTGATTACTTTATAAGGAATCTTCACGATGCTTTGTCAGGGCATACTTCTGCTAATGTTGAAGAGGCAGTTGCCTACTCAGAGCACGGTGCAGTTAAATGTATAGGCATGACGATAGAAACGTGAGTTTTTCCCCCCAATCTTCGAGTTATGAGCTCCAGATTTCTTCCTCTCTGTATTCTGCCAGTTGAAACTGTTTTGAACTTTTATCTTTGTGCAAGTCTTCATTGAGTACGTTATTACTGTAATTTAGATCACATACAATAGAGTACAACTCCCAACTCTTGCTGTGTTTACTATAAGATCCTGACATTGTGTTTGTCTAATTAGTGAAAAATGGTTTCATTGTTTCTTTGGATTTGCTCAACCAGGAGGCCCGATTATTGCCTTGGACCTCACTTGAGGCAAATGCTTTCTTATGGTTGTACACGACTAGAGATTGGAGTTCAAAGCACATATGAGGATGTAGCTCGAGACACTAACAGAGGGCATACTGTAGCTGCTGTTGCCGATTGCTTTTGCTTGGCAAAGGATGCTGGTTTCAAGGTTTGTTTATGTGGATTTGTAAAGAATAAAGTTAACTCACAGTTAAACTGTTAAGGATTTGAATTTATTGCTTGCCTGACATGATTTTCTCCTCTCTTGGTAGATTTTATAGTTAGCAATCATTATCATATTGCATTGGTAACCATGCATCTTTCCACATTTTTCTGTAATGTAAATCGAATCCTTTTTCTTTTCTTGTAGGTTGTAGCACACATGATGCCTGATCTTCCAAATGTTGGGGTTGAGAGAGACCTGGAAAGTTTTCGGGAGTTCTTTGAGAACCCTGCATTTAGAGCAGATGGGCTCAAGATATATCCGACACTCGTAATCCGTGGAACTGGGCTCTATGAACTATGGAAAACTGGCAGGCAAGGAGCTCATCATGATACTGCAACATGTTATCTTCTCAACCTTGAGTAGAAGTCTTTGAATCATAGCCCTTGCCTTATAAATTAAATGTTCATGCTCCCAATTGAAAATTTTTGCGCAAATAATAATGTTGATAACTGTTGCAGATCACCATAAACGTTTGTTCATATGCAGGTATAGAAACTATCCACCAGAGCAACTTGTTGATATTGTGGCAAGAATCCTAGCTATGGTACCACCCTGGACCCGGGTTTATAGAGTACAACGGGACATCCCAATGCCTTTGGTTACTTCTGGTGTAGAGAAAGGAAATCTTCGAGAGTTAGCTCTAGCTCGGATGGATGATTTGGGCTTGAAATGCCGTGATGTTAGGACTCGTGAAGCTGGAATTCAGGTTAATGAACAAATCTATTTGTATGTTACTAGGAACTTTACCCTAGTGAAGGAGGTTAACAGTTTTCCCGTTTTGTGACTTCAGGACATTCATCATAAGATTAAACCTGACGAAGTTGAGCTTGTCCGTCGTGATTATATGGCAAATGAAGGCTGGGAAACATTTCTATCCTATGAAGATGTTCGCCAGGTATCTTCTTCTCCCACCTTATACCCTCAGATTTTCATGCAAGTACAAATTCAAGGCTAATACTGCGTTTTTAATTGTGGCCGTAAGCCTGCTTTGTAGGCTCGTATGTACTAAAACATAAATTTCTCTCTGCGTTTTTATTTATGCAGGACATTCTTGTTGGTTTGCTCCGGCTTAGGAGATGTGGTCGCAACACCACTTGTCCCGAACTCGTTGGGAAGTGTTCCATTGTTCGGGAACTCCATGTGTATGGAACTGCCGTTCCAGTTCATGGACGTGATACAGAGAAGCTGCAACACCAGGTACTAGAGCTATTTATTTCTTATGTGAACACCAACGTATCTGATCATTCAAATGATTTCTTTATAAACTATAAGTATTGCAAGAAATTTCTTTTTGAGGATCGCAATGTACTGGGTTTGGTTTTATATTTATTAGTCATGTTCGTGCTAAAGGGCTTTGTGCATCCATCATTTACGAATTGCATAAAAGAGAAGAATAATCTTCACGAAAAGAAAAATTGAAGTGTTCTTGATCTTCACACAGGGTTATGGTACGCTTTTGATGGAGGAGGCAGAGCGGATAGCTCGTCTGGAGCATCGATCAACGAAGATTGCGGTTATCTCAGGCATTGGAACTCGTCATTACTATAGAAAATTAGGCTATGAACTTGAAGGCCCTTACATGGTGAAACGTCTTGACTGACGAGGTTGAATTATAATATGAATCAATTTTGTTTCAATGTTATCAGTTTAATGTTATGTTGTATCCTTTTCCAGTTTTCCTTTTATTGTCCACCCTCCGAAGTTCTTCCCTTCATTTTCGGTAGTAGATATTTTCTTTTTGGAGTAAAATTACGAAGTCTAACATAAAGGAATTATCAAAAGTAAAAAGTAGAGATTGTCTCTCTCCATTCATCCTTGTTACTTTAAATTGTAAATTCTTCCCGTAAAAATCTGATACAGTTGTCAATATTTCAAGAGTCAATGTCAATTTTGAAAAATAATGGATTTGGTAAAAAAAAAAAAAAAAATAGAGCTTATGCTTTCAAATTTTTTTCTCATACTAGATTTAAAAATTGTTTGAGATGTGTTTGATTATATATTTATAAACAATAAGACTAATAGGTTATACTATATTGACTATAAACTATTATTAATTAATTTTTTTAAAGAATATAATTAATTAATTAATTGAACATATTTTATGTTGAAAATTTTTTATAATTATTATTATTTTGTTTTATATAATTTATAATATATCACATAGTACATATTTTAATTTAAAAGAAAAATAAAATTGCATCTATGTGAAATACTATATTTATTATCATTTTATTCCTTTTCTAATATAATTTTACATTTTAATATTTCAAATTCAAAATAATATATTGAAAGCATAAAAGCATTTTTTTTAGAATTTGATTAACTCTCAAAATATGTAACATACCAGATTATTTATCCAACAAACCTTTAAGAGGTGTTTAGCCTTTAAGAGATGTTTAGCCTAACAACTTATGAAGTTACACGTTCATGGAAAAAGGGCATGTTTCTCTTTATTTTGCACATTTATAGAGAAAATAACTCTATGCTTCAAACACATACTTCATAAATTAACTTGATGCCCCAAACACCGGTTTTGTTTCTTTCTGAAACTAGAATAATTCTTACATAAATAACCCAACTCAAACCAATTAAATAAATAAAAAGAGCGACTGTTAATATATTTTTGTGTGTAGATTTTTTTCCCTGGGTTGATTCAAATATCCACGACGGCTGCATCTGCCTGCAACGATCTCTTTTTCGCTCTTCCCACTTCTCGTTGCCATGAAACTCCAGCTGCTCATTCCAAAATCAACCCTTATTCCCATTTTCTTCGCCGTATCAAGCAGTCCCAATATGCCTAAACTAGCAGCTCTGTGCACCATGCCCAATTTCTATGCGCGAAACACGCCAAGTGTTCGAGGAAATGCCTCAACCCAAACCCCCTCTGTTACCATTCCCCCTACTTCAGCCTACATTCACCTCCCTTTTTGCCGAAAGCGCTGCCACTACTGTGACTTCCCCATCGTCGCTTTGGGATCTTCCTCCTACCAAATCGACGACGACCCTCGAATTCGGAACTACGTAGAGTTGCTTTGTCGAGAAATTAATGCTACAAAATCAGAATTCCAAACCAACCAGCCACTCCAAACCGTCTTCTTTGGAGGTGGTACCCCTTCTCTTGTGCCGCCGAGGCTCGTTTCAGTGATTTTAGATGTGTTGAGATCGAAATTTGGCTTGGCTAAGAATGCTGAAATCTCTATTGAAATGGACCCCGGCACTTTTGATGCGAAGAAAATGGAGAGTTTGATGAAGTTGGATGTGAACAGAGTGTCTTTGGGTGTTCAGGCGTTTCAGGAAGAGTTACTCAAGGCTTGTGGAAGGGCTCATGGAGTTGATGAAGTTTATGAGGCTATTGAGATTATCAAGTCTTGTGAGCTTCAAAACTGGAGTATGGATCTCATTTCTTCTCTACCTCACCAGAAAGCTTCAATGTGGGAAGAGAGCTTACGCCTCACCATTGAAGCACAACCAACTCATGTTTCAGTATATGATTTGCAAGTGGAAGAAGACACAAAATTTGGGATATTGTAAGTAGCAGTGTTGGTTATGAATAGTTTAGATTGGGTTTAAATACTCCTTTGGTCTCTTACTTTGGTTCATTTTGGTCCATGTACTATGAAAAGCCTCATTTTGATCCTTGTGCTTCCATTTTTTTGTTCATTTTGATCTTGAACTTTCAAAGAGTGACCATTTTGGTCCCTTCATTTTCATTTTTACTTCAATATTAAGGGATCAAAATGGTCACTTTTTGAGAGTTCAAGGGCCGAAGAAAGCACAATGACCAATATGAATATTTTGAAAGTACAAGTACTAAAATGAATTAAGTTGTAAATATAGAAACCAAAATGAATCAAAGCAAAAATTACAAGGACCAAGTAGCATTTAAACTTTTTAAATTGCTACTATATGTGAAATTTGAACATGGGCATGTGCAGGTACAAGCCAGGGGAATTTCCATTGCCTTCTGACACAGATTCAGCTGGATTCTACAGAATGGCTTCAAGGGCACTTGCGGAGGGAGGTTATAGCCATTATGAGATCAGTAGTTACTGTAAGAGTGGGTTCGAGTGTAAGCACAATTCTACTTACTGGAAGAACAATCCTTTCTATGGTTTTGGTTTAGGGGCAGCTAGTTATCTCGGCGGATTGAGGTTCTCGAGGCCACGGAAGTTGAAGGAATACACAAGTTATGTACAGAATTTAGAGAAGGAGCTGGTGGATTGCCATGGAAATAATGATGTTGACGTCAAAGACATGGCTATGGATGTTGTGATGCTCTCTCTCAGAACTTCCTCAGGCCTTGACTTGCAATCGTTTGGAAAAGCATATGGCGGTCATCTTGTCTATTCTCTTTGCAGGGCCTATCAACCTTACATCAAAAGTGGCCATGTGGTTTGCTTAGATGAGCAGAGGAAAGCTCTAACAGTTGATGAAATCAATGGCTTGCTATTGACCAAAGATGATAATTTTATGAGGCTGCGGCACGTTCGACTTAGTGATCCAGATGGGTTTTTATTATCAAATGAATTGATCTCTCTTGCATTTAGAGCCTTATCTCCCTGAAGGTTAATTTCCAATCTGCTTTGGTTGGTCATTCCTGATACCAAATCTTGTGTTCCAATTCACATTCTGTTACTTTCGGCTGTAAAGAAGATAAAGATTGCCAATTTTTAAGGACTAATCATGCATCTGGCAATGAGAATCTTGCCGATTAATCCTAGATGAAGTTCAAATAACTGAGCTCGAAATCATTATTCTGATTATAAAGTTGAGCTAATCACATACCATAGAAAGGATTGCTCTTCATGGGAGTTGCGGCGAAGTATGAGTAAACCAGCAAGCTCGATGAGACAACCGTGGATGAAAAGTCATGCAATCCTAAAAACAAGACTGACCTAGCATAGTCTTGATGGAGAGAAAGGCTAATTCGAAAAAGGGAAAGAGATTTCCATACTTTTAAGGCCCATTCGTGTCTTGACTTTCTATGTAAATCCTGACTGCTGCATTACAATTAGCCAAGGGCGGATCTATGAAGGGATCGATTGAGGACACATGTCCCCCTCAAACCATGACATTTTAAATTTATGTAGATTATTTTTATTAAATAGTAATACATATATATTAAGTAATATGGTTTTCCATTTAAAACATATTATGCAAATCGGCTGGGGTGGCGTTGGTACCACGCGTGTGCTCCCTCCCCCCTCATGGCCAATGATTTTGTTGTTTGTGTATCCAGATGAATAATTACATAAAGGTTTATATTTATTTACATTATGTATTAGTTCATTTAAAATTACTTTCATATGAACCTTAGATTACAATTTTAGTCCCTAAAATTTAAAATTTGTGACTTATAAATCTCTAATCTTTTAATTTTAACTTTAGTCCCTTGAAAATATCTAATATTTTTTAAATTAATTCAATTTTATATTTAATAGATCTCATAAATACTAAAAATATTTTTAAAAAAATAGCTATTTTATAAGATACTTTTTTTTTTTTTTTTTTACTATCTAAACCTTAAATTTTAAAATGTATAGTTAATTGATACATTAATTTTAAAAAGATGGCTAATAATACCTATTAATCACAAAATAAAATTTAAGGCCTAATATCACATTTAATTGTTAACATTTTCAAATAGGTAAGAGACATATTAGATACAAAAGTTGACATTTTAATAATCTATTAAACACAAAAATAAAAAAACACAAAGACCTAATAGACATTTTAAAGTTTAAGAACTATATATAAATACAAGACTAGAGGTTTATGAGCTAAACTTGTAAAATCTAATTTACATTTGTGCCCCACCCACTTAAAATTCTGGATCCGCCGCTGCCATTAGCTCAGCTTCCAACAAACTCATTTGGGAAAGATGTGATTATTGAGAGGGAAAAATAAAAGCTTAATATTTTTCATAGACTACTAAAAGAAGTCTCCAAACTTGGCCAAATATAAGCGTGTGGCTGATGATTTATCCCGTTCTAGATTGTATAGATGGTGCCTTTGACATTCACAGTCGTTGCTAACGTGCATGGAAGAATCCTAAATACAAATAATAAATTCACACTGGCCTCCACTCTCTTTTAATTATCTTATTTTAGAAAAAGGAAAAGAAATGTAATAGAACAGAAAGATGCAAATGCCGGGGGAAAACGCTCACTCAGTTTAATGTAAGATCCAATATACATTTAGATGACCCCATGGTTATAGGACAGTTGGCTATGATATTCTACCCTTGGACATAAACAGAGTCCCAGAAATTGACGAACTTTAAAATGTAATAATGTATTTTGGATGGCAAGGGGGAAGAAAAAGGTGCTACCCGTTACAAGGGTTTGGATTTACGTCCAGCTTTTGAGATTCGTCTAAGCACTTCGATTCCCTTTCTCGATTCTCTGGAAAAGACGTCCATAAAAGGGGTTACGAATCATGGCAAAATTTTATTCATAGGAGGCATCAACAAGGTAAAGGAGAGTACCTGCGGTGTAAGTAGACAATGACATAGAAAATTGGCAGCAGCATCAAAATCAGTATTGAAGATGCCATGTAGAAGATGCCGGGTTGCCTCTGCAGATATAAATAGTTTAACAAGGAACATCGAATGAAACTCCAAATGAGTAAGAAGAATATTGATATGGTTCCAAAAAAAAAAAAAAAAAAAAAAAAAA
>QLSR01000225.1:4524653-4549553 GCA_031780015.1 Citrullus colocynthis
CCACCCCCCCCCCCCCCCCCCCCCCACCCACCACCAACAACAATATGCACATGAAATAATAATTTGTTGCACTAACCATCTATGGTTGTCTATTTGAAATGCATAGAGTTCATTCAAGAATAGACTCATCATTGCATCGCCACCTGCATTTGTAAATGACCAAGGATCACATTAGTGAAAAAATATGAAAACCAACCCAATAAGGACACAAATATAATGCACAATACACAAACTCACCCCCCCACCCACCCACACACAAGGGGAAAAAAAAGCTTCTCCACCTAAAAAAGGAAGTCAGACAAATAAAAGAAACATTGATGCGGATAAATAATTCATAAGAAGTATAAATTTTAACTTAACACATGCCTGCGAACAAATGATATACGTTTGACTCTGCTGATCATGGTTTTATGAGGCTAGCAGTGACCTCTTAATATCTACTTTAATTATATCAAGACAAGACTAGGAAAACCACTTTCTTTTTTTTTATGAGAAAACTAGCAGACCTACTTTACACATCAATCTTCAATGCTTAACCTATCATGATCATGTCCCTTTCAGTAAAGCCAGGCTTCTTTTTTTCTGTAGGCATTTAGTTTCCTGGGGTCACAAGTTAATGTACAACTCCCCCCCCCCCCCCAAAAAAAAAAAAAAAAAGTAGAGAGGGTGTGCGGTAGTGTATTCCATTCGTAGTATGAAAGTACTTGCCTTCAACTTCCATGTCCACCACTCCCCCAAATAGCAAGGCTCGCCTCTTATGAACACACATGGCGAAGCCTGCACGAGGCCCAGGCGGCATCCCACCTTTCTTTACCTATAAGGAAATGCAGATAATTGCATCAGAACAAGTTAGTACTAGATACATGAACCAAAAAGGGGATACACAACAAAGAGCAAGTAGTTACTCTTTTTTTTTCTAAGATTTATTCCAAAAAGATATCAAGTAGACGACAGGTTAAAAAATCTTGATCACTATTCAATGTCAGTCAAGCAAAATAAGAGTTGGTCCATCCCTTTTTAATGCAAAACACATGGCACTTAGATCATAGACGATGATTGGCCATACCCCCACCCCCAACCCAAAGGCATGTTTTGTGCGTTGGATTGAGAAGATATATGACACCTTTCTACACATGCACTTTCTTGTCTATAGGAACCATTTTTCCCAGCTTGCCTAGTTTTGAGCCTCAACTTAAAAACGTTAAGACTTAAATTATCATAGGGTAAATATTTAAGACAGAGAGTCGGAGTCTCATACAATGCAGTTCTGATGGCCTTTTTTTTCTTTTAGAAAGTTTAGAGTTTAGAAAGAGACAGAGAGGATGTGAAGAGTGGAACCCAATGTAGGACGAGTAAAGCTTGAAATCAGGACTGAGCATACACCTTATTCCATTGCCAAGTCCTCGGATCAAGGGACCACATGTCTGCATGCACAACTCCTCTTTCAGAAGTGTTCTTATCAGATTGGATTTCTTTAAAATAGCCACCATACAAGAAAACCTGTAATTTGAATAAACATTTGAGACAGTAAAGCAAAAAACTCATGTCTGTAATGTTATAACCAGAATGGTTAGATGCTGCATGATCAACCAACCTCATCTTGCTGAACAAAAAATTGGAAACCACTTCGAGGACTAGGCCACATTGCACCAGGACTAGGCTTTACTTCTTGCCACTAATAGAGCTTTTTGTTAGTATTCATCATTGAGCCATATCAAGAGAATAATTAGATGATACTATCTTGAAGAGGGAGAGGAAATTTTGATAAAAGTTAGTTTCACCTTGTACTGATCCAGATCAAATACGTACATGTCATTATAGTATCTGCAAAATAACATTTGAGAAAAGCTTTTTTAGCGATCAGATTGAAACCAAGATTCTTGTAAATGGACTATCTTCACAATTGTTTGTAAAAATTTATAGGAAATACATATACCCATGTGGAAGAAGACAAAAGACAGAAAGACTATATAAGGTAAGTTTGAACCTAAGTAGAAATAACAAATGTACCTTCAATCTTAATATCAGCATACAGACACACACACACACACCCAGTTCAGAAGCTATTCTTAAGAGATAATTCATATGATTAATAATAGAATCCACCAACCTCACTTCTCTTAAAGTGTCATAGAACCCACCAAAAACAATAATTTTGTGCTTGTACAAGACCTGAAACACAATCAAGGAAAATGTTGTGAAAATAGAAAAATAAAAAAATAAAAAAATAAAAAAATAAAAAAACCTCAGCAGATAATAAAGAAGCATGGCATCCAACAATTACCATCCGATGACCAGAGCGTGGACTAGGACAACCTTTCAAATTTATTTGTTCCCATTGATTTGTTTTCAGGTCCAGCACCCAGAAATCCTATAGGTTTGTGTAAAGCACCAAATCAAATAACAGTATCGGGAGCCAACAGGTTGCTTAGTTAATAAATAGCATGCACTTGCAAAAACAAAGAGAAGGGAAATGAAAATTCCACCTTGTAGTGATGAAACCTCTCTTGGTTAGGAGATGTAAACTCTCCACCTGGTGGCCCAAAAAAACAGTTAGGTCGCCCAAAGAAACAGTTAGCATAGTGCGTATTAAATACTAGAGATGTTTGTCTTTGCATTCAACCAAAATTCTTCACTAACCAAAAATATAGAGGTAATTCTTCCAAGCAACAGCTTGATGAGCACTACGAGGAGGGGGGCTATTGGGACTTGAAATTAATTTCCACTCTAGTTTCTCAACATCGTATCGATACAGATCACCATAGACATATGTCTGTGCCAACTCAAGTTAATGAACTGCAAATGTAAGACCTGTTTGACTACTTCAAGTAGGATGTTCAGTCACACAAGTAGATTATCGTGAACTTACCTTGGTACCGTTGTAAAATTCACCCCCATAAAGGATCAACTCTGTTTCTTTCAAGGGATTGATAGTTAACTACACAATATTTCCAATAAATTACGGATTAATTTCACCATAGAAATTAACTTGATAGTACATATGTAAGAGATGTACCGAACAATTGGACCGAGGAGATGGCGCAGGGACATTCTCCTCAACATGAACTTCCTTTTTCTTCGCTTCCTCCTTTTGTATACTCAACTGCAAGAATTCAAATGGGCAAAAATAACTCATTTACTGAGTTTTGATCACAAGAGGCAGATCATGCCAAATTTCTCATCCAAGCCTGGCCATAAAAAGTTAATTGGAATATGCGTGACTCTTGAAAGCACCCTTTTTGTTATACGCCTTCCTTTTTTTCTATCTAAAGTGAATATATCAAAGATCCCAATTCTCAAATTATCTCTTGAATGAAAGAAAGCTACTACAGTAACAAAATAAAGAGCTGAAGCATTAGTATATAACTATTGATCTGCTTCCGTTTGTACTCACGACTCAGATACTAACAACGAATTAAAAGTTGAAAAGAATGAAGGACCTTACGAGAATTGCATCAATATCATCCTCAGGAGAGAGCTTCTTGCTCTCCCTGCGAGCTCTCTTTTCCTCGGCTTTGGCCGTTTTCTTCTCAGTCTTCTCTTTTCCCTTTCCGGGTTTCTTCGTCTTCTTCCCCATTCAAAATCTGCTTGAGGAATTGCCTTTCAGGCCACAGTTACAATAGCAAATTAATGCAAGCGAAGAGCAGCTTTAGTTCCAACTTCCAACTAGGAGCCCTTGAAGGAACTTTGATGCGGCGCGGCGCCTTACAAACACGGAACAGTGTTAATTCCTCCTACAGTACGATGTTAGTTTGATTAAGAATCTATCAAGTGAAACAAAAAAATCGAAAAACCGGAAAACGATCCAAACTAACCTACCCGGTTGGTTTAGTTTTTTAAGTATAGAATTGGATATCTTAATTTGAAAGATATTGGTTTTGTTTGATTTTTTATTAGAAAAAACCGCTAAATCAAATTAAATCGAGGATATTTTAATTATTATAATGTATGTATGTTTATTGTTTAGAAAAAACATCAATTATTATGGGTGTATATATTTTTTGTCAAGAAAAAAAATGTCTAATTTCAATCTATAAAATAAATAGGCTTAATTTTAACTTAAAAATAACTAAATCAATCAATGTTGTTCTTCGTTGGTCATCGATTTGGATCCTTCTTTGTGAAAAATGGTTGATCCAAAAATTAACAAAATCGAATTACTATAACCCCTAGAATCTAACGCCCTATTTCAAATAACCCTCTTTTCTCGAAAAAAATGCCACTTACTTGCCATTATTTCGACGCATTCAGTCAATCAATAGTCATACTTCCTATTATTTTGACATTAGCCTCAACTGAATTCCTATTATTTTAACATTAGCCTCAACTGAATGGGCTAGTCCAAACATCTCTTTAATGTTTAAATTCGAAACAAATTCTATAAAAATCACTCTTTGGTTATGTGGGACTCAAATCCACCTAAAAAACCAATTTTGATATGTGGTTGTGACGTGAGAGTTTCCATTATTTGGAGAAAGAAATAAAGAAATAGTAATCGCAACAAACCATTGTAAATATAGCATAGTTTTCTTTATTTAGAGAAAGAAATAGTAATCACAATAAACAAGTGGAAGAACATTGGTAATATTGGCTAGTGGATAACTCTCCAGCCTATAAACATATATGGTATGAATTGTGAACAACATATATAGTATGAATTATGAACAACATTAATGAGAAAAATGTAAATAAAGAGAAAGAGGGGAAAACGATGAAAATGCTCTATTAACCACTAGGATGAAAGATGGAATTTTCGATAGAAATTGATCAATGTTGCACAATGCTACTATGAGATCTTCGAGATTTAAATAAGTCTACTTGTAAAGGTATTTGAAACGAATATTCGAGGGTAAAAAATTGAAAATGCTCTACTAACCATCGTAGGATGAGAGATGAAAGATGAGATCTCTAGTAGAAATTGATCGATGTGGCACAATGCTACGATGAGATCTCCGAGATTTGAAAAAGTCTGCATGTAAAGGTATTTGTAATAAATATTCGGTTTTAATTGATACAACATAAAATTTAGAAACATAAAATTGATATTGGTCCTAATTGATACACCATGAAATTTAGAGACATAAAATTGATATTGGTCCTAAATATCATGTCATGGGAAAAATATTGCGTGGAAGGTGTGAGTAAATAGGTTGCTTGTGTTTGGAGGGATAGAAAAAAAACTGACTCAAACAAATAATATTTAATTATATACATAAGAAGAACAAAGAAATGTATTTTAAACTGGGCAACTTTCGAAAATTATAATTTTTTATTTTTTTATATTTTAAAATTTAAAATTTAAAATATTAAATTAAGATAATAACATTTACAAACCCAACATAACATGTTATAAAGGGAAAATTTTGATAAATAAAAAAATCAAATTTGATAAATAAAAAAACCATAAACAAAACAAACTTAAAAGACATAAAATGTAAAATTTTAAAATAATTATCAATAAATAATATAGATATTAGATGAGGGTATTATAGTTTGACAATTTAAAATGATGATAAAAAAAAAAATATAAAATTCTCCCCTCCCGTTTTATATATATATAGTATAAATATATTTGTTTTTAATAATGATTTTACTTATTATTACCTATTAAACACTTTATTTTAGCTATGGAACTGCATAGAAATTTCAAACAACAATTTTTAAAATATATATGCACAACCGTGGATTTCAATCGGTTGAGCTTTTTTGTGCTCCGACCAACCAACGGTTAGTTTTTCTCTAACCATACTAAGCATAAAACTGATCATTGATGTCTGCTTCGGCCGGTTTCAACCGATTTTTCAATTTGAGTTGATCACTCCTAACTTTTAGTCCTTCAAGACCTTTTCAATTCCCCCCACATCCAAGATTTCGTATCGATATATATTTTTTTTAAATGTATTTGGGTACTAAATAAGTTGATTTGTTACTAATAATTCAACTTGGCATACTACTTTTCACTACATTAAAGTTACTGATCCCTTATATTTCCTATTATGATGTCGATTATCTGGAAAAATTTCTAAACTTCAGTTAACATCTCTTTCATCGACTACCAAAATTATTTCTTCAAGTATAGTTTAAACTCCAGTTAACCCCGAATTTATTCAACTTACTACAATTTTTATCATGGCAATCGACTTCTTGTTTCGAAATGTTTCCCATCTCGCACCGAAACTATTCCAAAACCCCAGTTAACTTATGTTACGTCGATTGTGCAGATCTTTAGTGATATTTTTATAATGATGATAACGACTTTGCACGTTTGATGAATATCATATTCCGAACATTCCATTCTACTTTGGGAATGGAGAATTGGGATTCCATTGTTGTTTATTGCAATCTTGCATTTCGTAATAGGTAGTTGTATTTTCTTTTATTTTATATTTATTTATATCGAGTTATATCATGTATTAAATTTTGATATTTTTTATTCTTAATGTAGGCTTCATGTCTGCCTTGAAAAATGGAGAAATACTTGAAGACGATGGATAAATAGTTTTTTTCTTTTGTTTTTTTCTTTTTTTTTTTTCATTTAGTTTGAAGTCGGTCCACGATTTCCACATGACATGCAAATCATTGACCGAGTTCACAATTTACCCACATCTCCTGCCTAACGCTTTCTGTAATCCACTCTGCAAGTGTCAAGGTTTTCTTCTTTCTTCTTTCTTTCTTTTTTTCTACTATCTCAGTCTTTTTTCTTTTTTTTTTCCCTCTTTTCCCTTATTCTCCTTCTTTTTCTTCTTATCCTCCTTTTACTTCTGTCTTTTTTTATTTTTTTATTCTCCTGCATCTTCTTCTTGGACTTCTTCTTTAGTTTATTCTTCTTCGACACTAAGAATCCAAACTTCAATGTGACCAACTTCGATGAGCGAGAGCTAAAGAGATAAGATTGATTGTGAATGAGGAAAGGAAGCGACGAGAGAGCGAGAGAGAGCGAGAGAGATAAAACTAATTGTGAGTGAGGAAAGAAAGTAAGACGAGAGCGAGAAAGAGAAAACTGATTGGGAGTGAGGAAAGGAAGCGAGATGAGAGCGAGAGAGAGCTAAATAAAAATGATTGTGAGCGAGAGCAAGAGATCATGGCAGCGTGACAATTGTTGTAGGATTGACCGAGACACGTGAGCAAAATCGTGGACCGAGTCATGAGACCTAAAGCATGTTATTGTTGTTTTGTTATGTGTGTTAAAAATATCTAAACTATATATTGATCTATTTTCATAGAACTTGCAAAATGTTTTTGAAGTTCTAAATAGAAGTTTATTGTGGTATTATTTTCAATAGCGAAGAGAAGTTAGGTATATTTGATATATACATAAATAAATCATGGTATATGCGATAAAATCGATTTCCACAATCATAAGAAGACGAAATCAAAACCAGTAGTGATAACTTCAAGAATAAACACGAGTATGAAATCGATGACGAAATTGAAATCAATTGCAAATTTCAAGAATCAAGCGAAAATGAAATTTTCAATATTCAATCAATTGAAATCCTCGAAGAATCGTATGTTTAGATCGGTTTAATTTTTTAATTTTTTTTTTATTTGTTAAACCATAAGATATGTGGTTCAAATACTCTTATTTCGATTGTACTTTAAAAAAATAATAAAAAAAAAGTATTAATGAAGTCCAAAATGTGAAAGAAATGTTGATAAATTTGGGAAGGAAATTCAGTGCACCAACGTCGGTCACGCGTGCGACGGAGATTCATTTATTTGTATTTATTATTATTTTGTAAACTAGAGGCATTTAATTATTTATTTATGCTCGGTTATGTACTGTATCATTTAAATTTCGCGAAACAAAAAGCTGAAAAACTGAAATGGAATCAATAGAACAAAAAGGTGAAAAGATCCCAAACATGCCCTTATCTTATATTACTTAATTATTCATTTGTAGATTTACCAAATATTTATCGGGCCTTGTTAGACGGAAACTATACTTATTTTCGAAAAATAAAAAAGTATAACTTAATATATAAAATTATTTTGTTGTGAGGATGCCTTTGTGTAATCTTGTAAATATATTTAATATTCATATGCAGATAATGTGTGGATAAATAACGAGCACAACTCAAAAATAAAAAATTAAAAAAATAGTCAATTTGATCGATATGGATTAGTTTTTCACCGTTAATTTTTCATTTTTCACCTTATGAATGCATTGCGAAATTGCAAATACCACTCATGAAGTACGGTATTAATTATAAATAATCTCTAGAATTCTCAATTGTAAAAATTTGATCCTAAACTTTTAGGAATTTTAAAGTTGGAACTTCAAGCTTATAATAATTATAAAAATTGAACTCACAAAATGATATAAAATTATATTTGTCTTTACTCACTAACTTAAACTTTCAGGTCAATATACGATTTAGCATCCATCAGAGTAAGTGGTTTAAGGAGGTCCTACTTGTTTAATGAAAAAGAAAGAAATAAAAAATAATAAAGAAGGTTAAAATATCATTTTGGTCCTTGTACTTTAGAGTTCATTCAATTTTAGTCTTTATATTTTCAAATGTCTAACTTTATCATTGTACTTTCAATAAATCTTAAATTTAGTCCATATTGCTAGTTTATTGCGAATTTTCTCATTACTTTTCATTTTTTACAAGCATTTTCACTATGATTTTTTGAAAAAATATTTACTAATTTTGTTTCTTTATATGAAAATTGCCATGATTATTTAATCAATTTTGATAAAAATTAATTTTGAGAAACTAAATTTAAGATTCATTGAAAGTATAAGGACTAAAATTAGACATTTAGAAGTATAGAGACTAAAATTGAACAAAATGTTAAAGTATGGGATCAAAATAATATTAAAAGAAAAATGCCCGGTGTTGCTAAAGTTTGATAGTCAGTAGGCTACAAATGGAATAGACAATAGATTAATGGAGCGTGCATTTGAAATGACACATCTTTTTAAAAATTTCTTACTTTTGGAATTAAATTATATATTTCAGACTTTCTTTTTGTGTGTTAATTTCCATTTATTTATTCCACCACTTGGAAATTGGAACCTATATTTTACCATTGGGATTACAATATTTTTTTAATTCATAGACATTTCTGATTGTAGCCTACGTGGCATTTCATTCATCACTTAATGAGAGTTAAATTTTTATCACTAAAAATTCAACAAAGGTATATTTATTTATTTAGTTACACATAACCCTAGAGTTTGTACTATTTTCCTATTTTCAAAAAATAATATATAGACAGCAAAATGCTTAGTTGATGCATCCATTTTTATGCAATATGCAATCCTACCAAAAACTATCATATGATAATTTAATATATATATATATATTTAAGGAAAATGAGCATGGATTAAATGTAGCCCATATATATATATATACACACACAAATGTGATTTTCTGAATTTTTTTAATTCATTGCAACTATTTGAAGTGATAATAAAAATAGAACCTATATGATTATATCTTGTGAATTTGACATAATTTGAAGACATAACACAAGTAACATTTAAGAATTTATGCAAGTACTTGACTATATAGCAAATGCACATCACATAATTTATAATATAATAAAATCTTATTTGTTAACTTTAGTATAGTTTAGTTAATTAAAATATTTATTATCCACTAAAATGACAATAGTTTAATCCATAAGTAATAGAATTAAAAAGACATACATAATACAAATATAAGTGATGGGAACATTTTAACCAACTGCAAACAATTTTGAGATTTTAAGATTTGTTGAATTTTAAAATATATATGAAATAAAAAGTGAACTTTAAAAAACAAGCCCCATGTGCAAATACCTTCCCATACGTAACGAATTCTCTAGGGTAAACAATTTTACTTATGGCTCCAACCAAACTCTTCTAAGATGTATAGATTAAGGATTGATTTTGAACTAGTTAACATTATTTTTGTTATTTTTAAATCCACTCTTAGACTGGCCTTTAATTACTTAAAGCTAATTTTAATATATGAAAATTACATTTAAAAGTACAAAATTATATATCAAATTAAATTTGAGGGATTAAAGATGTATTTTTAAGTAATTTTAATAATTTTAAATTTACCCTCCCCACTAAATCGAGATTTTGTAGAATGTTATAAACGCACTATAACATAAAATAAATACTACAAATTTTATAATACTCTAAACTCCAAGGTGTAATATTTTAGATTTTTTTTAGAAAGTATATTATCTTATTTAAGATCGTTACAAATATAGTAAAAAAATTCAAAATATTAGCATATGCACAAATTTGTATGTATAGCAAAATTTAAATTTAGCTCTCAAACTCTATGATAGATTAGATCCCTAATAAAAATTTATTACTTATAAGAGTCTATCACTTATAAATTTTATAATATTTTAAAATTTTTTAAAATATTATTATAAACTATATTTTAAGAAAAGATATGTTATTATTTTATTGCACCATTTTATCCGAAGTGGATTAATACAAATTCCATCAAAGTTGGTAATACCAACCTTGTGGATTATAATTAATAAGCCGCATATACATCACACCCACCTCAAGATTCTTTTTGAATAAACACAAATGTAAGTAATTTTATCAATAAATATTATTTAAAAAATAGGAAGCACGGTATATTTGAATTAATAATTATTATGAGTGGTATTTTAAATATAGTTCAAAGATTTTCGTCTTAATTTGAAAATTGCGACGTGTTTGGTATATTCCAAATTAATTTTGGTTCAGCGAAAGTTGCATGGTTGACTGTGGTCAACAAACTAACTTCATATTCATCTTACAACAATCACATTCCCTTTCCTAACGTATACTCTTACTTTATTTATTTTCTATCATTATTTTAAACCAAATCAATCTGGCACAAATAAATGCATGCTGGATATGGTTAGAGATGGTTAAATTTGCTACTTTTAGACGTACTAGAACACCGTTTGTTCAAATCCAGCCAATCTATGACCCATAGAAAACCTCAGTGACGTAGATCTCATCAAATGTATGAGACAAAAATCTCAAATATTAATCATCATCGATGTTCCAAAAGCTTAAGTTGATGGGTGAAGGTAAATTTAATATCATATTATGAACCATCCTGCTATGATACTATCTCAAATTGTTGATTAACCAAAAAATTTAAGTTGATGGGTGAAGACAAATTTAACGTCATACCATCTAATACAATTACGTGAATATAATCTCACATTAAATAGAACTGGTAATAGTTAACCATGATTTAAGTAAGAGAAATAATTAAATTGTGATATTTTGATGCTACTTAACTTGTTCACTCAATCATGTTTGCAGCCCACACGTGTTACTTTGATATATGGATACATTAGCACTTTAATACACATACACAAACTCATATTATATACTTCTTATAAGAAAATAAGAGAAAGTGACAATAAAAGAAAGAGAGAGAAAAAATGTAAACTACAAATTTAAATGCTATAATTGGTCGATCATCTATATATTTTTCATCCAAATAGCTATAGTTAAATCAACATTGCTCCGCTTGATATAGATGTAGTCTGTAACTTTTTATTTGGACATCTTTCCTTAAGAGAGACTTTCATTGTGATTTTATTTATTTGTGATAGGAGCTACCATGTCTAGTTTTTTGAATTAATCCCTTATTTTATTAGTGCTCTAACCTTATAAGATCACATTTTCTTTCCTAACATACTAACCCTTACTTAAAAAATAGGAAAACACAAGAACGTATATAAAATGAAATTTAAACATAGATAAGAACAACATACATTTGTACTGTTGTAACATGTTTTAGATAATATCAAACCCACGTTAATTAGGACTTCTAAATTGTCGTTATTAATTGAATTTACAAAGCACCTATTAAATTTCATACTAAAAGTTCCCAATTCCCTACTCCTATATATATATTTTGGAGTACCCCACCCCTATCCTTATAAACATAATATAAAATAATATGAAATTATTGTGGCAATATTAAGGGATATCGTTTGAGAACTTCCAAAATTCCGTGATTGATAGCCAGATAAAGCATGATTACAAGTTACAACTCAGTTAAAAGTCAACTTTCAAACTCGTTTTAAACCATTACCATATATATATATATATATATATATATTAAATGTACATTGAATATAATTACATAATTACCATATAATTAAAATACCCAATGGTGGGATTATAACTGTACTGAAAAGCAAATGGTGGAAGGGTAACCACACCACTAATTTGTCACACCATTTTTTCCCCTTAATTAAACCAAAGAAACAAAAACCAAAAAAACAAAAAACAAAATAAAAGCGTGTAGTCTTCACAATCATCACACTTCTGTTTAAAAAACAAACACTTTTTCCATTCCCAAAGAAACTTCTCTCTTACCAATTCCCCTTCTTCTCTAAAATTCTCGTGCCCAACCTCGCGTGACCCACGCATTTCTTTCTTCTTCTCTCTCCACATTTCTATATAAATCTTCCCTCCTACCCCCACTCAACCACCAACATAGATATTCAGATGGGCGGCGGCGGCGGAGGAGGAGACAGCCGCGGCGGCGGCGGAATTCGAAGTTCATGGAGTAAAATGGAGAGAGCTTTAAACGATGCAATTGCACGCAGCGTAGTGGGGAAATATTTCAAACTTGAAGCTCGAAACAGCTGTTTCTCTAAGGAATTACGAGCCGGTTTAGCCACTTTTCTTACAATGGCTTATATCATCACCGTTAACGCCAATATCCTTACCGATTCCGGCGGCACGTGTTCAGTGGCTGACTGCTCGGCTCCGGCGAACGGAACCGCCTCGCCGGATTGCATGTTCAAGCCGAATCCC
The DNA here is from genome assembly GCA_031780015.1 of Citrullus colocynthis. Lineage (NCBI taxonomy): Eukaryota > Viridiplantae > Streptophyta > Magnoliopsida > Cucurbitales > Cucurbitaceae > Citrullus > Citrullus colocynthis. The sequence continues at coordinate 4,537,450 of QLSR01000225.1, forward strand.
GGCTACCAAAACTGCCTTTCGAAAACCAAAAGCGATCTCATGGTCGGTACTATTTTATCGGCTATGATTGGTTCGTTCGCCATGGGAGTTTTTGCTAATCTTCCTTTGGGACTTGCCCCTGCTATGGGCCCAAATGCGTATTTAGCCTATAATTTAGTGGGCTTTCATGGATCCGGCCCAATTCAATACCGAACCGCGTTGGCCATTTTCTTGGTTGAAGCTTGTGCGTTTATTGCGGTTTCCGCGTTGGGGATTCGTGCAAAGCTCGCGAAACTCATACCCAATTCGGTTCGGTACGCTTGCGCGGCTGGGATTGGGCTTTTTATAGCTTTTGTGGGCTTGCAAGCCCACCAAGGATTGGGCCTAATTGGGCCTGACTCGGCTACATTGGTCACACTCACGGCCTGTAGTCGTACAAATCCAGAGACCGGAGAATGTATTGGAGGAAAAATGCAAAGCCCAACGTTCTGGCTTGGGTCCATTGGGTTTGTAATAATGGCTTATGGGCTAATGAAAGAGATTAAGGGGAGTATGATATACGGCATCGTTTTTGTCACTTTCGTGTCTTGGTTCAGAGGCACGGCCGTCACGTATTTTCCTCACAGCCCTCTCGGTGACGAAAAGTACAATTACTTCAAGAAAGTGGTGGACTTTCACAAAATCGAAACCACGGCTGGTGTTGTTAGCTTCAACGGCTTCAACGTAACGGAAGTTTGGGTAGCCCTAGCGACGCTGTTTTACATCGATGTACTCGCGACGACAGGGACGCTTTACACCATGGCAGAAGTCGGCGGATTTGTGAACGAACGAGGAAATTTCGAAGGTGAATACATGGCGTATATCGTCGACGGTTGTTCGACGGTGGTCGCGGCGATGCTTGGAGTTTCGCCGGTCGCGACGTACGTGGAATCGTCGGCGGGGATTAGAGAGGGAGGGAGGACGGGGATTACGGCGGTGGTGGTGAGCTTTTGTTTTATGATGTCGTTGTTTTTCACGCCTTTGCTGTCGAGTGTACCGCCGTGGGCGATCGGGCCGTCGTTGGTGATGGTCGGAGTGATGATGATGAAGGTGGTTAAGGAGGTAGATTGGGGAAATGTGAAGGAAGCGGCGCCGGCTTTTGTAACGATGGTTTTGATGCCGTTAACGTATTCTATAGCGAACGGGATTGTGGGTGGGATTGGAGTGTACGTCGCTCTGAGTCTATACGACAACGTTTTGAAGTTGATGAATTGGTTGGTGAAGATGAGAAGGGTTGTGGCGAAAGAGCAGAACCAAGTCTCGGCTACTGCAGCTAATACCGAATTGACATCTGTAGTTTAGATTATTTTAAGGGTTTTTTTATTTGGAAAAAAGAAAAAAGAAGAAAAGAAAAAATATATATATATATACACAGGGGTGGAGGAATGTGTTTGATCTATTAACAATGGGAGGCAGGGAAGAAGTTTAAGTGGCAGTTGTGGGAATGCAAGGCCATCCATTGTAATAGATCAAGCACTTTAATTCTCTTGTAATGTGTACTAAATTACTAATGTTTTGTTTTGTATCCCTTTTCCTAAGGGCAATATTTTATGAAACTATAGATATGTCATTAGGGGACTTAATTTGAATTTTTGAAAGTTGTTGGACTAGAATCACTTAAATGATATTTTAATATTTTAAAGTTAAATTATAAAATTAGTCTATGTATTTTGGAGTTTGTGGATATTTTGTGTGGAAATTTTCAACTTTTTAAAATTATCTATTAAAAATAAAATTCAAGATTACATATAATAAAACCATTAATTTAAAAAATCTTCAAATTTATTGGAAATCTATTAAATACAAAATTGAAAGTTGTAGACTTGTTAGATACAAAATTTAATGTTTAAAATCTAAAGTCTAAAGGTTAAACTTGCAATTTAATCACTTTTGGTATAAAAATGTTATATATATATATATTTTTTTTTTGGAGTACCTTGGCAAGGTAAAATACATTCTTAAACAATAGTTTTGTTTCGATTAGTTAAACATTTACAAGTGTTGCCATTGATGATTGAACTATCAATAATTGTTAAACACAAACCACCCAAATAAACAAATACAAAATTAGACATTAGCAAGCCAATATACTTCAAACAACACAAATTTATACTACCAACCGGACATTTGAGAAAAAAGAAAATCTTTATTTGTGTAAAAGTATGGGTTCCTAACCTCGACTGACAAAACGATACCAAGTAAGATTACAAGTGAGACGATAAAATTGGGAAGAAGAAAAAAAAGTGAACAATACAAAAATCATTTCCAGCCTACCCAACCCAATCTTAGTCAAACCACAAGAACAGAGCCACAAAGGGTAATACAGGAGGCTTAACAAGATGGAAGAGGCAGATATATTATTGGAGAGCTTGTAATTTGTATGCAAACCAAATCATCCATTTGCCAATCACACTTTTTTTTTTAAAAAAAATGACCATCTTCATGATTTTCCACCGTAAATGTTATGTTACTACTCGGCTGTTTCTTGTTTGTTACGTTGTAACTCTAAGAATAGAATCACAATTGCGGAGATGTGGCTCGGTTCGGCCATGATGTCATTGCATTGTTCCCCACCACTTGTCTTTGGTCGTATAAGGGTAATTCCAAGATCATCAACAGACTCAAGATGTCTTTCAGTGAATGAATTTTTCCACATCAAGGCGTTCATGGCTGGTGCAACAAATAAAGGCTTGCTTAGTCCCATGCTCGTACAATGCAAGTTAATAGATTATCACACAATCCTCCCGCAATCTAATAAGAACATAGACATGAATAACGTTTACTAAACCACGACATAGATTTGGATTAAATGTTAAGCCAATTGGTATCAGCCAGGACAATAGATATAGCAGATCAACTTTATAGGCAATGTTTATACTAGCTCTGTCTCTAAAATAAAAGAAACTTAAATTTTTGGTGAAGGACTTTCAAGTGATACCAAGATTTCTGCTTTTGATTGCAAATGTCACTAAATAACTCTAATAAAAAATACAAGAAAAGATAAGCCAAATGCACAATATCACCCTCTGAAATGTTAGTTGCCCCAATCTAACAAGTTCAGTCCATCAAAATTAAAGTTACATGTCCAAGATTGTGGTTTCTAACAGAAATGTTTTAGTTAAACGAAGAGCTATTGGACATCCCTTAAAAGTTGCACAAAAACTAAAGGGCTGATTCACAAAGACTCTATTGCATCAGGTGACACTGATTTCCTCCCTGTTAACTACAATATAATTAAGTTTAGTTGGTAGCTAATTTATATGTTTAGCTTGAAGTAACGATGATCAAACGTATAATATAACCTTTCCAAGTGTGTTTGCTGAGAGTGGTGCAATAACCATAATATCAGCCCAGTTGCAAAGCTGAATGTGAAGGACATTGTCGCCAATTTTCCTCCAATTGGACCAATCATCATCGTCGATGTAAAGAAAGACATTCTTTGGGAGGGATGCTTGGTCAATGAAGAACAACGCTGCGTTTGTGGCAACTGCTCGAACTTCGGCCCATTCAGAAAAACCGTGGCAGAGGGTTCTAAACTTTACTGCAGCAACACTTCCACAAGCAACAAGAAGAATGTGTGGTCTTCTTTGAGCGTTGTTGACTTGCATTGGCACCCCTTCCGCAGCAATAACTTCCTAAAGAATTTTAAATTCTAAATATAAGTTTTTGTGGAGGCTTCTCAACTGATAATAATGCTTATCATCTAACTGGGTCAATTAATAAATGTGACTACCATTAGCCAAAACGAATAAAACTCAACTGAAATAAAATATATGTTAGCGATCATGAGGTCTTTGATTCAAATCTTCCCAATTGATATAAAATATATGTTCGCGATCATGAGGTCTTTGATTCAAATCTTCCCCATATTGTTTTAAAAAAAATGTGACTATCGTTGGATGCATGCAAAGGGGGAAAAAACAAAAACAAAAACAATTCCTCTCTCATAGATCTAACTTTGCAAAACAATCAGCAAAACCCACAAATTATTTATCCCGACGTGGTGTATGTAGAAAGGGATGTGCTTTGTTATCACTTTCAGACATGCAACAATTGAAGACCACAAATCATTTTAATCCCCTATCTGCATGTCTTGATTTCAAGTTGGTGTTGTTCATCCAAAACAAATCACGAATAAACATCTGATGTAAATATAAATGATCAGCAGATACTCGTATAGCTCTTCCAACACGTTAAAAATACAGAAGCGAACAACAAATAGTAAATCATTAACTAGATTCAATGTTAGAATTCGCAAATACAAAATGATAGATGGTTTCCAATACAGATTCAAGAACCAAAATTCCAAAGCAATTCGATACTCAGAATTTTACTGCAACGGATATCGATTCTTGCGATAAATAAGTCAAGAATAGTTAAGAAACACAAAATTATGAAATTGTATATCGTTTTTTTGGTCGTTGGCTTCTTTATAAATCTAAAATCGTATAAAGAAAATGCATATAATTATAGGAAAGGAGAAACAACGAACCCCGATAATGATTTGATTCCTCAATGATTGGTTTCTCGTAATGTGCTTTTAGTACTTCCTCTAAATTTTGTAGTGAAATCTGAAAATCTGAATTGTAGACTTTGATCTCAAGCATGAACTCAGGATGAAGAGGGAAAATTTAGTATTTAAATAGATGTGTATGTGTAACATAAACGACACTGTTCGCAAAAGGGTGAAAATGGGCCTGCCAGTGCCGGCCCAATTCATAAGGAAATATACCATACTCATATACGATAAATTTTTTAACAGGGGACTCAATTATCACCATTTTTTAAGTTTAGGGACTAAATTGTTATTTTTTAAAGTTTAAGGACTAATTTGTTAGTTTTGCGAAAGTGTAGGGACTAATAATAATTTTTAAGCTATTATATATCTATGAGCAAACTTGAAAAATGGTCAAATATATTAGGAACGATTGAGAATATAGCAATGAAGCATAAAATATTAGTAGATATAGCACAGTACAAAATTTCAGATGCAACAAATTTTAGATTCAACCAAAGCTTGTCAGTGATAAGTCTGTCACTAATTGATTTTGTTAGATTTGTAATTTTAAAAAATGTCGTCATACACTTCATTATCAATCCTAAAAGTGCTACCCATTGCAAATACCAAATATATTGAGGAGCATTGAGTTGTCATTACAATATATGGGTTATACTAGTGTGTGTCTGAAGTGCATATTAGTTGAAACTATAATAATATATGTTTGGGGTGGATACTATTTTAGTACGAGTTAATAATGATGGGTAAAAAAATAGTAAAAACTGTAACAACGAGGGATTTGAAACAATAGTAGTGTAGTTAGTCGTGAGTTATAATAATTGGAAGCATTAATTATTATAATTGGAAGCCTTGAAAGCCAACCAGTGTGATTTTGCTCCACTTTACTAAAGTTGGGGCTCAAGTGATTCTTAGTTTTTCTATCAAAATTGCTAAATTTTTCTATTTACCTACATTTTCTATTATACATTCAGCTATATCAAAATCTAAAAAGAAACAAAAATTGAGAAGAGAAAGAGACCAGAAACAACAACAAAGTGCAATAATGTTTTAGCATCCACGATCGACGACAATAATGACAATAGAGGAAAAAAAAACCACCCATATGATAGGATTATATAATAAGCAGAATCCACAATGTATAGAGCGTTTTATGAGTGAACCTCAACTATGATTGAATATTTGACATAGATCAAAACAACGATGTTAAGAATTGACGATGACGTTAAAGTATCGTTCAACATATTCTTTGGTGTCTCGTCTTGGGTGGCACAACTATAGCAATAACAATCATTGTCGCTCCTGTTCATAGCCACAAGCCACTTTTTTTTTTCTATTTTTTTAGGTATAGACAACAAAGTAGAGGTTGATATAAATAGTTGAAGTGAAGCACAAAACAAAATGCTATTAGTAACTTGTTTGTTTGCTTGTTTTTTGATCAACAGTGAACTAACAACAAAACTATTTTTATGATTTGAGAAAAGTACCTCAACTAAATTAAGTTCTTGAATATTAAAGTATTGTATTTGATCCATACGCTTTGAGATATGTTCAATTTTAGTACGTAGATTTTCAATAAATATTAAATTTAATTCCTATTTGCGGCTTCATTGTTTATTTTTTATTTTTTATTTTTATTTATCATCTATTAGCATTATTATTGTAAACATTAAATGCGTATTCATATATAGTATTTTCTTAAATGGGAACTATTCAATGTTATGATTAAAACTAGACACTTTAAATTATATAGACTATAATTGAACAAACTCAAAGTGTAGAAACCAAAATGACATATTAACCAATAATTAAAAGATAAATAATTAAAATACAATAAAAAAATTACATAACAAAAATAGTATTTTAATATTTTCTTTTAGAGCTCTTTTAGGGCAAATATCAATTTATATCCTTAAACTTTGGACTTTGTATCAATTAAAACCCTTAACTAGTAATTGTTTCATTTTTTGAAAGTGAAATGTATCAATTTAAACTCTAAACTTTTGTAAATGTAACAATTTACATCATTCTACAAATTTCGTTTGACCAATACCGTCAAAAGCTTACAATTTAAGTCAATTAAACTCATAAATTTACAAATATATAATTCAAGTCAATCAATTCATACTATTCACTACCATTACATTTGAAAAATCATCCTGCATTAATATTCTGTAGACTTTTCCAAATGCAAGCTTTAAAAAATGGATAATTAAAATAAATGCATGGATGATTTTTAAAAAAAAATTACGAACGACAGTTTAATTTGATTTATTTATAAAAGTTTAGAAATTTAATTAATAAATTATAAATTTAGGTTTTATAAGAAAGTAACGAGGCTATAAATTGATAAGTCAATTTAAGTTGTTTAATAATATAAATTGATTTATTCATTTTTGTAACATGTCATACGGTCATAAAAGTTCTCAAATGCTTAAGTACGAAGTCTAAGGAATATATATATATATACCATTTGTTTGAGAAAGAGAAGTCTAGGAAGATATTAATTAAAAAAATAAAAAGTCAAGAAAAAAAATGAAAGATGTTGAAAAAACCAAAAAGCAAAATCAGACAGCGGGTAAGAAAACCAAAGATGCGATAACGGGCGATGACAACCGTTGTTTTCCCACGACGGGCGGACTCAAGAGTCGAAATCGATTAGAGAAGGCCACCTTAAGATGGCAAGGGTAAATGAGTAATTGCACAAAGCGCCACCCAAAAGCAAAAGCGTTCCCTTTCTTTTACTGTCTCCGCGTTTTATTGTATTTCTTCGTGAGTTGCCCTTCTTCTGCTATGCTTAAATGTCTGCAATCTGGAATTTCGCCTTTTGGTTTTTGGGTTTGAGCTGAAATCGATCCGTAACTTTGAAGGTAAAGTCTCTTATTGGGGCTCTCGGTCGTTGATTTAGCGACGGAGCATCATGGCGAGAGTTAACGATAATTGGGAGAGGCTAGTGCGTGCGACTTTGAAGAGAGAGCAGCTCAGAAACGCAGGGCAAGGCCATGGGAGGACTCCCAGTGGGATTGTTGGAGCTGTACCACCCTCTCTTGGAAAAACCACAAACATTGACGCTATTTTGCAGGCTGCCGATGAAATCCAAGCGGAGGACTCCACTGTTGCTAGGATTTGTAAGCATTTCACCTCTAATCCCCTCTTATGTTTTTTTGAACTTCATAATGGGCATTGAGATGGGTGCCTTACGAAGTTAGATTTCATATATCTATTGCTTCTGTAAATACTCTATCTCCATTTCTCACATACATGCATAGAAATTTTGTTTTCAATTGCCTTTTTTAGTTCTGAATCCGTGTATATGAGCTATTTTGAAGACCTGCATATATTCGCATTTAATAGCATGTGTTTTGGTAGATGACGGTGTGGGTGGGAGTGTGGTCGTGTATCGTTATGCCCTCAGTTATCCAGACATAAAGCGGAATATCTAATTTTTCCTAATGTAAATGTCATTTTTGAATTTCATAATTTGTGTTAAGCTTTTTTTTTTTTTTTTTTTTTTTTTTTTTTTTTATTTTTTTATTTTTTTTTTTTTTTTTTTTTTTTTTTTTTTTGTTTTTTTTTTTTTTTTTTTTTTTTTTTGTTTTTTTTTTTTTTTTTTTTTTTTTTTGTTTTTTTTTTTTTTTTTTTTTTTTTTTGTTTTTTTTTTTTTTTTTTTTTTTTTTTGTTTTTTTTTTTTTTTTTTTTTTTTTTTGTTTTTTTTTTTTTTTTTTTTTTTTTTTGTTTTTTTTTTTTTTTTTTTTTTTTTTTGTTTTTTTTTTTTTTTTTTTTTTTTTTTGTTTTTTTTTTTTTTTTTTTTTTTTTTTGTTTTTTTTTTTTTTTTTTTTTTTTTTTGTTTTTTTTTTTTTTTTTTTTTTTTTTTGTTTTTTTTTTTTTTTTTTTTTTTTTTTGTTTTTTTTTTTTTTTTTTTTTTTTTTTTTTTTGTTGTTGTTGTTGTTGTTGTTGTTCAAGTCCTTAGTATCAATGGACGATAAACAAGTGATGATGCGAAAATTTAGATTTTTTTGAGTTTTGACGATGTAACTAACCAACTAGGTAGTAGCATTTTACTTTTTGATCAATGAGACTTTAGTCTTTTGCAATGAAACAACCATTCTTTCTCCCATTATTCTTTCGTGGTGAATGATATCTATAATCTATCAATTCATTTTCTAACATAAGTTTCTCAAATTTATTTTTGTTCATCTCACGGAAAAGTCATGGGATTAATTCCTCAGTACCTGCATGCAATTAAAGCCATATTTTTCCATTTTAGTGTGTGAGCAGGCGTACAGAATGGCACAAAACTTGGATCCCAACAGCGATGGTAGAGGTGTTCTTCAGTTCAAGACTGGATTGATGTCTGTTATTAAGGTATAACATATTAGAATGCAGATGTCCATTTTCGTAAGCACTCTTAATTACAATGTAAATGTCATAATATGGTTACATCTTTGGTATTTGTTGCTGGACTATTTGTTAGTGGGATTATATTGATTTTTTTAGTCAGTTTAAACTGGAAAGTAAAGCTTTAGTGACATGACATCTATTGCAGCAAAAACCTGTAAAGAAGGATGGGGCATCTATAGATCGTCATCATGATATTGAACATCTGTGGGAGTTCTACAAGCAATATAAGAGACGACATAGAATAGATGATATACAGAAAGAAGAACAGAAATGGCGGGAGTCAGGAGTAATGAGTGCTAACTTGGGAGAGTACTGCCCTTATCCTTTAATTCAAATTTTCTGATGTCCATCAATTACACATTCACTTGCATGTGATCTTTGTCGTTTTCTAAATGGACATTATAGACAAGAAGGGGGGAACAATATATTATATGTGAATAGATGTGGAGTAATTATTGTTTAAGTTTGAATTTAGTGCTTGGTGCTTGTTTCGACCTTCTTGCAGCAGTTTTGGATGAAATTTATTTTCTCTATGCAACTATGCTACATCCTTAAGAGACTTGCTAGAAAAAGCCTTCACTTCTATAATTTTATATGATATTATTATTATTATTATTATTATTTTTGAAGGATATTGTTATTTTGCACTGTACAGTACTTTTCCACCCATAATTTATTTTATTTTGCCTTTGACTAGTTTGACATCTTATCACCTTGAAACGTTCATGTAATTTACATGAAGTCATGAACTAAATATTGGATATAAGGGAGGCTAGTGATGAAATTGTTTGGAATAGAATATAGGTATAAACCTCATGTCTGTGTATATTTCTTTTCTATATTCTTCAAGTTTCTTTCAAGTTATGGTTTTAACGTCTCTTTTTGCAGTACTTCATTAAAATTTAGATATTTTTGTGTTCAGGTTGGAGCTTAGATATTCTGAAGCGAAGAAAGTAATTGCTAACCTAAGGGCTTTAGTTGAGGTGATGGAGGCCCTCAGCGGAGATGCAGATCCTCAAGGAGTTGGAAGATTGATTATGGAGGAGGTAGTAAATTGTAGCTGCAGCTCATTTCATCTCAGCCCTATCATTTTTTGATTGATACCTAAGTTTTGACTTTAATTTTCTTTATGATCTTTCAGCTACGAAGAGTTAGAAGTTCTGATACTACATTATCGGGGGAATTTGTACCCTACAATATTGTCCCCTTGGATGCACAATCACTAACAAACGCCATTGGCATTTTCCCTGAAGTAGGTGAACCTGTAGTGTCTCACACACCTATGTCTCATTCGTTAAATTTGGCACCTTTATCTCATTCGGGTTGTTTGAATCATGCTAATCTTTTAGTAGCTGAGAAGTATATATTTTTATTTTATCTTTAAATCAAGTTTTCATTGACTGAAAAGTATTAGGAAAATTATTATAAATAGAAAAAAATATCAAACTATTTACAAATATAGAAAAATTTCATTGTTTATCGTTGTCTATCGCTCAAGCGATAGAAGTCTATTGTAGTCTATCGCTGATAGACAGTCAAATTTCTCTATATTTGTAAATAGTTTGGCTCATTTTGCTATATTTGAAAACATCCCATAAGTATAATAGTGATACTTAATGGATCATTAAGCTTCTTAGTTATCACTGAGGCACCTTTTCTTAGAGTTCGGGATAATATTATATTTATGATGCTTAGTCAGTGGTTGGTGCAAATCATATCATCTCTTTTGTAATAGCATGACCAACTTTGTGTCAATTTGGAGAACATTTTCTATTTTATTTTTGTTGTAATCTTTCATTGACTTCACAGAGATTAGCAAGCGGCACCTTATTTTTCTATGGATTAGCTCCTTTGCCTATTTCGTCATAGAGAAAAATTAATGGGTAGTTTGTATTGAATTGAGTAGGGAAGAGAAGACAAGAGAAGATAATAGAAGGTTAGGAGGGAAGGAATCATATATAGAGGGAGCTTGAGCTAGAAAAATGATCATGGTAGGAGATTCAAGAACACCACTCAATCCTAAGGAAAAGTGATCTTATTTTGAACAAGAGATAGAACTTTTCATTGATGAAATGAAAAGAGAGATAATGCTCAATGGATACAAAACTCCACAGAGGAGAGAGAAAAGTAAACAATAGACAAAACATCAAGTAAAATATAATTGGAGCAATTCCACAATTAAAAATCACATTAACAATGAACAAAAGCGGAACTAATAAGGGAATAGAAAGGCTGGCCAGTTGAGATTGATGTCCTGAGAAGAGTAGCCAACAAAGGATGTAGTACCAGAGCTCCAAAGAGAGGCATTGAGGACGTCTGATCTAGAACAATACTTTTTAAAAAAAATGCTCAGATTTCTTTCCAACCACAATCCTGACAGCGAGTAGTAAGCTACGTTTTTTAAACATGAAACTGGAAAGCCTAGTTTATTTGCAACATGTTTTGAGTTATATAAAGGAATGAGCTGTTAAAGAATGTTGGAGTTTGTTTTACATTTATTTGATTTGTTAGTTTGTGATTCTCAAAATTTAGAATGTAGTAGCCAATTCGAGCATAGCTCGATGAATAAAACACCAATTATCACCCTGAAGATCGATAGTTTAATCTACTACCCTTGCAATTTTTGAACCATAGAGTTAGTTTTTAGTATAAAATATAGGTTTCATATATTGGAGTGGTAGTATTGAATTTTCTCTTTAAGTTTCTCATGTTTTATGATTATGTGATGGTTGTACAAATTGGGAGATGTTTATAACTTTTCTTGATTCTTCTTTTTCCTTTTCTTCTTACTCTTTTTCACTCCTTTGGGGAGGTTTTTTTTGCTCGAGCATTAGGCTCTTTTTATTTCATCAATGAAAAGTTTCATTTTCTCTTAAAAAAGATCTTGGAGTGGTAATGGTGGTCAATAATCCTAGGTTTAGGAGACTTGGTTGCTTCAATCCTTGGTTACTCAGACTTACGTCTCCCCGCTCCTTCCTTGGGTCCCTAGCGTTCGTTGATCAATAGGGAAACGTTGAATGTCTCAGGTCTGGTTTCTTTCCTTTTCTTTTTTTGCTTTGGGCTTGGGAGAAGAGATTTTGGCCATTGGAATCCTTGACCTTTGAAAGGTTTTCCTTGTAGCTCTCTTTTTCAATGCTTATCTAACCTTCTCGGGGGGGGGGGGGGGGGG
>QLSR01000225.1:4550821-4572239 GCA_031780015.1 Citrullus colocynthis
GGGGGGGGGTGGGGGTGGGATCTTAATTCAAAAAAATCTGAAACCATACGACTTTTAAGAGAAGACAAATGATATAAATGAGCAAATGTAGAGTAGAGGGGTCTATCCCCCACCCACCAATCTTCCCAAAAATACATTTTTTTGACCTTCCCCCACCACACAACAGGCAAGATGGGGGAAGGATTGCTTCCAAGGGGTCTAAAATGTGCCTTTAACCCACTCGATGACCATTCAAGAGGATGAGGATTGTGCTTACTCACAATATTTCTATGCCATAAACATTCAAGCTCAAGGGGGAAATGGCAAAGTCATTTAGCCAACAAAGCTTTGTTTCAAATCCTTAAATTCTAAGTTCTTTACTTAGGAAGTTTTTACTCAATTGTGTGAACACTTCGGATCGACTTTCAAGAAAGACGCTGAAGTTAATGGGTCATTTCTGTTGTATTCTTTGTCAAAAGGTGGAAGAAGACCTAGGTTATATGCTTTGAAGTTGAGTTTGCGAGTTTCGTATGGAACCACTTCTTTCAATTTCAAGAGTTTGGCTTCATGCATGCTCGTCCAGAGGGTTGTGTAATAATGCGTCTTTATGAAATCGCATTAATCACAAAATAACAGTACACAAGTTACCACTAGTTTGAGATGGTGGAAATCTTCCTTGCTATGATATGCTAACCATAGAGTACGAATAAAATACAAGCCTGCCCACCCAAACACAAAACAAACCAAATGTATACTAACTACTAGTCTACTACAATCTATGAAGCACTGACACGTGCAAAATGGTTAAGTGTCGGTGTCAGACACGTGTCAAACACGTGTCAAACATTGATATGCTTGGATGCCCTTCCGACATGTGTTCGACATGCTATTTGCGTGTCCATTTTATTATTATTTTTTATTTGCAGACATGTCAGGACACTCCAAGACATGCTCTTGGACACTTAGTCACCATGAACATGTGTTCTGGTTTTTTGATGTGCTTGCCTCATACTCGGAAGAAAGAAAATTTTGAGGAAGAAGAGTTGAAAAAAACGAAGAAGAGTATGAGAAGAGAAGATCTGGGAAAGGGAAAGAAAGACGGAGAAGATAGAAAAGGAATAATAATAAAAGAAGAAAAATGTTAGAACAAGAAGAGAACGCAAAACTCAGATGAGAAAAAGTAAAAGAAGAAAAATGTTAGAATAGAACAAGAAGAGAACAGTAGAAAATAATAGAGAAAATGAAAAGAAGAAAAGCCATGGAGAAGAAAACTCATTTCTGGAAGCATTAAGTGTTGGTTGCATGAATACCAGATGGCAATATGAATGTTCTTTTAGAGTTTTTTTGATTTATGGAGCCATTGATCAAATGATTGTAGTCTGAATTTAGAAGTCAATGATTCCAAAAAGGAGGATCATTATCTCTAAATCTTCTATTAATGTTTAAAAATTAAACTTTAAAGGTAGAAATTTATATTAAAAATACTAAATATTCTTAAAATGTCAAAATATGCACACATATTTGTAAAATAGTAATAATAATAATAATAATAATATGTCCTCATCATGTCCTACTTTTTTAGAAATTGACTTGTCGCAGTATTGTGACGTGTCCCGTGCCGGTGTCTATGCTTCTTAGACTACAACAGATAATAATCTAAGGGTTAGATGGTGAATTTCCCATTTTGCCCCTTCTAACATATCTATTTATTATTGGGAACTGACAGGTTACTAGTTTTTCAATTAGGGTGTTCCTCCTCCTTCCACCATCTATTTTGTGAGAAGGGGCAAAATGAGAGGTTTCATGTTTCTTTGTGGGATTTGATTTCAAAGACTTTGTAATTATTCTATAGACAACATCTTACCTAGTTGGAACTCCTTTCTTTAATTGGGGTTTTTTGGGGGGCTTTTTTCTTGTATGTCCTTATCAAAGGAGGTTTTGTTTCTATATTATTAAAAAAACAAAAAAGCTAATGATGTATGTGGTTTGCTAAAGATACTTTTCTTGGGGCATGTGTACAGGTTAAGGCTACAATATCTGCAATCAAATATACAGAGCATTTCCCTAGACTGCCTTCGGAATTTCAGATATCTGGACAAAGGAGTGCAGATATGTTTGACCTTCTTGAATATGTATTTGGATTCCAGGTTTGTATATGTATCTACTTTGATTTCTTTTTTCCCTTGAATATTTTGAGTATGGTTATGATTTAATTTAATATGGTATAATTTGAATTATGAATCTATTAGTTTTTTTTCCCTATACAGTTCTCCAACTCTTATTGTATTTTAGCGACACCATCAAACTGGTGGAGAAACTAAGTTTCAGTCTCTTGTATTAAGGCCGGTTACTTCTTGCCTTTTCTTCTGGCACTCATTTTTCTTTCAATGTTTAATGAATTTATCCTCAATAGAGGGGAAATGTAAGATCAACAAAAATATTTTTGATGTCATGCCCTGGTCATTATTTCCTGAATTGTATAGATAGGATTCTGAGTCCATAATTGAAAGGAAATTCAGTAACTTCCTATGAATTTTCCTCCCTCCTTTCCCTTCAATTTCTCATCCCCTTCTCCTTCTTCTTCATCCCACCACACGCGCACACACACAAGTAGAAACTGACGAATGGCTTAAGATCGTTATTAAATGCAAACCTCAAAGATAATATTCATTTGATGATTATAAGAAAGAAAGGGATAGTCTAGGAATTTAGTGCAAAACAAGTTTGTTATAAATGTGTGAGTATACTAAATTTCAAACTTTACTACTTTGTTATCAAAAGATCAACTTTTATTTTTTTATTTTTTTGATATTCTTGAGTGTCTGGGCCAGCTTCGCACACCTCGACTAATCTCATGGGGCAACCCACCTGACTTTACAACATTTGAGTTTCAAGGAAACTCATAGGATATTAAATCTTAGGTAGGTGACCACCATGGATTAAACCCATGACCTCTTAGCCATTTATTGAGACTATGTCTTATTTTTCACTACAAGTCTGCTACTCTATGTGCACACTCCGATTGGACTATAATTGACCAGCGCAAAATTCAATTCTCCTCTCCATCCTTTCCATTATCATTCAAGCAACAAATGGTGGCCTCCAATGGTGGTTGGAATGATGTATTTAACCTTCCACCAACTTTTTGGCCAGCAGCCATTTTCAAGTTTATAGGGGAAACTTGCGGGGGATTTCTTCAACCATTGATCTAGATGGAGAGAGAGGCTTGAATCTGTCCTTTGGACGCATAAAGATCAAAGAAAATGACCAATGCTTTATTCCATATGAGATTTGACTCCCATAGGAGTTGGCTGACGTTGATTTAACCATCTAAATTCAAGCTATGTCTGTTGGCGTCCATGGCCTGCAAATGAACCTAAACCGTCACTAGGAAAGGGCAGTAATGAGGCTTTGGTGATTGAGAACCTCATTGATTCTCGGGCTATCAAAAAAGGTAACAAATGCAAGTCAAATACATAATAACTATGCTGGAAAAGCAAAGGCATTCCAATTTAAACATAAATCTTGGATGGAGAAGCCGACATATTGCTTGGAAAACACCTGGTGGATACTGGATGCATTGGTCTGAGCAATTTCCCGTCGATCTATTCATGCTATAGACTTATCTTGAAAGACCCTTCGGTTCCTTTCAAACCATAATTTAGCAAGGCTTTGATTGGTTACAAAGAACCATCAATGCTAAAACAATCCAAACCAACCACAAATTGGAAATTACAATGACATATTGCTTTCTTCTTTCTTCTCTTTCTCTATTATATTTTTTAAAAATAAAAAAAAATTTCTCCTTCTCAACAAGATTCAACTTTCCATCGAAATAATGAAAAGTTACAATAAGCATTCAACACCTGATCCAATGACTTTGGAATCAACTATCCTCTAAATCCCAACCAAGTCCTCTTAAATTTTTTACATAATTTTTTTGTAATTTTAATCTCTTTTCTGTTACTGCCAATTGAGAGGTGTTCTGCCTTCTGCAACTTCATTCCCTCTGCAATTTTCACCCATTTGAATAAAATCGTATGTTGCTTCTATTTGTTTTTCCTTTTTTTTTTAAAAAAAATATCTGTGAGTGTCTGAGTCAACATACGCGCACCTCAACTGATCTCACGGGACAACCCGCTTGACCCTACAACATTTGGGATGTCAAGGAAACTCATAGGAAATTAATTCCTAGGTAGGTGGCCACCATGGATTGAACCCTTGTCCTCTTAGTCATTTATTGAGACTATGTCTCCTTTTTACGACTAGGCCAATCCATGATGGTTTACGTTGCTTCTAATTTAAAGAAAAAAGAATGGGTAGGACTGGGACCATGCTATCTTTTTAGTACTTTTGGCTGAGACTATTGTTTCTACTGTTTATTAACTCTTTATTGCTTAATTGCAGGGGGACAACATAAGAAATCAACGAGAGCATGTGGTTCTCATGGTAGCAAATGCTCAATCTCGTCTTGGCATACCTAATAATACTGATCCGGTGAGTAGTTTAAATTATCTGAACATCTACTATCAAATTTTTCTACATCATCCATAGACTTTCTTATACTTGGAAAATTCTCTTTTCTTTTCTTTTTTTCTTTTGATAAGAAACAATTCACCAAATAATCTAACGGATATACAAAAGAGCCCCGAAGATAATTTAGGCTATGATCTTTAAGGGGCTGTAAATGTTTACATTAAAAAAGTGCATTAAAAATAGAAGATTCTAGGATGTCTATAGATGGCTTTAAGCTATTCTTGAAATCTGGTCGTTTCTTTCCTCTCAAATCTTTGACAAAGCCGCACAATTGATGCTGGTCCATATGATTGCCTTGTGATCTTTGAGGGGGTGTTTGGGGGAAAGAGTGGACTTGTGAAGTCCAAGGAGTTTTGAAATCTAGGGAGTTGTGAACTCCTAGGACCCACAATGTAAGGAGCTAATAAGATATAAATTGATATTTTTTAGTCGGGGACCCACGTACTCCTTGGCCAAATAAGGAGTGGATTCACAACTCCACATTTCTCAAATCCACTCACACAACTCCTTGGTCCAAACTCATCAGAAGGGTGATTCATTAATATCAATCTGATCCGATCCAATCGATAGATGCAAGAGGGGTGACCATGTTCCAACTAAAGGCATTGTGCACCTCATCAGCTATTGGTAGTGAAATATGTGTAACCTCAATGAGTTCTTTGTTTACTGCTTATATCGTCAAACCATGAGCTTATGCATCCAAAAGCTACTTGCAGTGACTTGAATTGTGCATCTCATCAGGCCTTGGTAGTGAAAGAACTTTACCTAAATGAGCCATAAAGCAGTTGAAGTGGCTGCAACAACCAAGCAGCTGCAGTAGTGGGAAAGGAAATGAGACTTGCAAGATGTTGAGGGCGGACCTTATTATAATTATTTTTTTTTTGGGGGGGTTTACTCTAGCTTCTTTTTCCTGGCAACATATTGACTTCATATGCATATGGATTTATAAATATTTTATTTGGTGCTATTTGGATCCTATGCAGAAAATAGATGAGAAAGCAGTCAATGAGGTTTTTTTGAAGGTGCTTGATAACTACATCAAGTGGTGTAAATACTTGCGTATTCGCCTTGCATGGAATAGGTGATTTGTGCTACTCCTTTTATTTATATTTTCCTCTTAAAACATTGTGTTTGTCTACTGATTTTCTGTATTGTCATTCTATTCAAACAGCTTAGAGGCAATTAATAGGGACAGGAAGCTTTTCCTTGTTTCACTGTACTTGCTTATATGGGGTGAAGCTGCAAATGTTCGCTTCCTTCCTGAATGCATTTGCTATTTGTTCCACCATGTAAGATTTTAAATACCTCTTTTTATATTACCAGGCTTACGGAATACATGAAACTAATTTCCAACTTTTTGTGATTTCACTTGAATGCAAGTCTCACTATTAAACTCAGATCCAAGGTTCTAGATGTTGGTCCAAGTATTTATGCTTGGTTGTACTAATTAGGGAGCTTTGTTGTGACCTTGATTGGAGGAGGGGAGTGCGAGAGATTCCTTATCTTTTACTTTTTTCTTTTTAGTCACATATATGTATGTATATATTTGGGGTAAGAAGCCGAGCTTTCTTTGCTGCAGATGAGGCTTTCTTGAACTTATTTGCTTTCGCAAATGTATGGCTAATGTGGCATGAAAGGAGAGAATGTATATAATTCATCCTTGCATTGTCCTATAGATCTTTTGTGGAATAAGGTGTTTGTTATGTTCGATTTTTAGCACCTCTATGGGTTTCTACTTCTATACAAAAGGAATTTTTGAATATTCCTGCAAATATTGATTCTTTTTTTATGAGATGTCTTGTTGCGCACTGTGCCCTTTCTTTGTGTTTCATCGTTGCAATTTCCATATACAAGCTTGGAATGCTCTTGGCCACAAGTCAGTTGAAATGTATACTTCTTTATCTTGATTTACGAATAATCATGTGATAAATTTGGTTTTAGATGGCAAAGGAATTGGATGCTATACTTGATCATGGAGAAGCAATTCCTTCTAAAAACTGTATGCTGGAAGATGGTTCTATGTCTTTCCTCCAACGAATCATTTGTCCTATCTACGAGACACTTGTAGCCGTAAGTAGATCATTCTTCCACTAGTGCTGTAACCTTTAGATGTGAAATGGAACATTTGTAAGAAAAAGCATTTCTTAATAAATAAGATTTTAAAGGAGATATTTATTGTTTGCAGTTGAAGGTGGGGGATTAGTCCTGTAGTTTGTCTTTTTATTCAATACTTGTATTCTTCACCGTAAAGTGTATTTATATAGCTGTTATACAATTAGTTAATTTTTATTTTATTTTGTAAATGAAGTTGTTGCCAGAAAACCAATGGGTATTGCTTCTTGTTGATGTTGTGGCTTTGATTTTCTATTTTTAATTAATTAATTTATTTCTTACATGAATAAACAAACTATCATTGAGAAAAAAGAAAGAATACAAGGGTTACAAAAATAAAGCTTACAAAAGGAGGAGACAATCTAAAAGGGGATTGCTAATTGAGTAAAACAAGACCTAAAGGGCAACTACAAAAAGGCTTCGCCTCTGAAGCCCACATAGAAACATCAACCTTTCATGTTTTAAGTAATCATCTCCTGTGAGGTTCATTTCCATCTTCTCGAAGTGCAGGAAACTGAAAGAAACAAAAATGGGAAAGCTGCACATTCAGCATGGAGGAACTACGATGATTTCAATGAATACTTTTGGTTGGTTTTGTTTAGCTTTGTTAAGTATATAACCTTCTTTTCTGACAAGTTGACTAACGGTTTCCTTGCTAATGTGTGCCATACTTATGTAGGTCACCTACTTGCTTTGAATTGGGCTGGCCAATGAGGAAGGAATCAAATTTTTTACAGAAGCCTAGAGGCTCGAAACGGGTTAGAAAGTTTGACTTCGATAACAACTTCTAATGTTCTAGAACTTGCAGTGCTAATATTTTTGGCTGTGAATTTGCAAGTTGAGGAGACTGACATGGAACATAGTGTTCATTCTGCATATAAGATAATATGTTCAATTCTCAGCAAGCATTTTGATGTAGTAAGATGGGCGAAATGTTCTAGAGTTGCTTTTATCGTTGCAACTTGCTTGGTAAATTCCTTTAATGGTAGGGTGCAGGTTATGTAGTTTGAGGATTCATTGAGTTTGTAAAAGATACTCCAAAATAAAACACCTCGTGATTTATAATTAATACTTGATCAAAACTGGCGGGCTTGTGTAGGATGAGCTAACCTCCATTGAAAAATTATATGGGTATCAGCAGCCTACAAAGCAATAGAAATCTACCAAACAGAACAAATACAATTCTGAACCCTTTCAACTTGAA
Organism: Citrullus colocynthis; assembly: GCA_031780015.1. NCBI lineage: Eukaryota > Viridiplantae > Streptophyta > Magnoliopsida > Cucurbitales > Cucurbitaceae > Citrullus > Citrullus colocynthis. Next base: position 4,558,653 of record QLSR01000225.1, read on the forward strand.
CTTAAGACCAGCCAACTGAACTAACAAAACAACTCAAAACAATACATCTAAACTATGACTAAGGACTTTACAAAAACTTGGCAACTTCCATAGCTCCAGAACCAAATAAAAGCATATGAACCACGTTCTAAAACCTTTGCAACTTAATTAATTTTCTTTCACCTTTGGACACTACAAATTTGATGACCTGAAAAAAAAAAGAAAAAAAAGAAAAAAAAGGCCAATGGAGGGACCTCCATCTTACTAACTTTGAATTAATCAACAACCCGTCACTTATCTAACTAGCCTTATTCTGTTGTGACAGAACATAATGGCCAATGCATGGTGGAACCATCTTTTGTCTGTAGGAGGGCTTTGAGTTCTTTAACTGGTATGACATACTTGGGGCATTACAATAGGAAGTTTTCGACTTTGGTTCTATCAGCCCTATTCAACCAAACGAGGCCATCCTAGCTGTGGAAAACAAAGATCAAATTAAAATCTTAGGCAATATCAAGGACGGTATAAGGTTGGTTCATTTAAGGTGAAGTTCCAACCATGGAGCATTGAGGCTTTCTATAGAGATCAACGAGTGCCCTCTTATGGAGGGTGGATCAAGATCAGAAATTTATCCAAATTTACCCATTGATAGATGGTCCCTTGAATCCCTTAAACTCATTGGTGATCAATGTGGGGGTTTCTAGAAGTAGCTCACAAGACTCGTATGGAAATGATGGAGGCTTATATGAAAGTGAAAAAGAACCATTTTGGATTCTTACCGGCCAATGTGCTCCAACCTTCTTCATCCTTAGAAGCAATCTCTGTGAGTATGGACCCTTTTTTTGAAGCTCTTCTCCACTTTGGTTACTTGGCTGAAAGACATGGAGTTTTACCCTCGCTGGCGGGTGGAACAGAGACCTTGGATCATCGGAGTTCACTCCACACACTTGTTGAGAAGGTTTCTGACAATCAGGGCCCATCATTTATCCTTCCCTTGCTTGGTTGGAGACAATGATAGCTCCTTTGCCCAAGAATGTGATTGTGTTTGAGATTGGTGCTGCATAATTGACTTCCTCTACACACCTCATATAGCCCAATTAATGTGATACCTCTTTGCCCATTGAAGAAAAGTTTACACCTACCATTATTGCCTCCCGGCCTACCCTATCCTATGTCAAATCAACATCTTTTGCCTCTCTTAATAAACCTACCTCAGCACCCACAAAGACTAATCCCTCAGCCAATCCTCCTTCCTTCCCCCATCTCTCCCCCTTGATCAACCCTCCCCCCTTGGCAATTTTGCCTTCCCTTCCCCTCCCATCTTCTCTTTCGGCTACTAACCATTCGGCCTCCTCTCTACCTTTGTTTACAAAGCCTTTGGATACCAACCTGTCACTTTCCCATCCTCCCCATCACTTTCCCATCCTCCCTCCCCCCCGCCTCATGAAAATCCTCCATTAGTTACCAACACAAAAAACAACTTTACCTTTGAATCATCTTCCTCTACCAAACATACTATCTTTCGTCCTGACACAAAACATTCCACGGACATTGTTGCGTTGCCTTCAGATGCTGACTCAAAAGCTCTCCTTTCTAGCCCCATGCCTCTGCCGCCTCGAGACTGCATTGAAGAAGATTGGTATGACTGTTTTCCTCACCATAGCTATGAATCTTTCAACCCTGCTCCACACTTGATGGCCTTGGCTCCATGGTTTAGAGATCTTGGCCTTTGCATCAAGGCGATCCCTGCTCGAAAACATCCCAACCGGTTATCAACAAAGGAAAAAAAAAGGATTAGGAGAGCTTCGAGACCTTGAAAGCTCTATTTCATATGACAAAAAAGCAAAAGCTCTGCTTAGAGAGGATTCTACATCAGCATGAGTTTGCTCCATAACCCATCTTTTGGTTTGCTTGTGACTTCACTCTAGTTTCTCTCCAACTTGGGGTAATTGCATAGTCAGATCATCTTCTTTTTTGGATGTTCATCAACGACTTGTTTCCCTTTTACTCTTTTGCTTTAGGGGGACTTTCTCTACATGTGTTTTGGGCCATATGTATTTTGGCTCAGTTTGTTCACCAATTGTTTCTCTTGATTGGTCAACTTTCTTTATTTTTTGGGTTTCTTTGTATCTAGCGGATGTTATTTCCTCTTGTTCCTCTTTGGATTTTTTCATTCATCAATGAAATGTTTTTTACCAAAAAAATTGACGTTTGGTGTTTATTGAGGAGTTTTAGGATTTTTTCCTAAGTGCTTCATGGGATGTAGAAGATTGTTTGAATGTTTTATTTGTGATATGTCAGATGTTCCATTTTGGTCAGATATGTCTGTTTCGTGTTTTCCACTTTAGGTTTCAATTGATATAAAATATAACTACGGAGCAAAAGAAAAGTATAATATAACTATATTGTTGTACACAAATAAAATATAACAATTTTTCATAGGACTTCATAACATGACTTCCCATATTTTGGTTGTAATTGCTTCCTCAATTTAAACGTTTTTTTTGGGTTTTATTGTCCCTAATTGGTAGTCTTTTTGTTGGTGTCACTATTTTTCACACGTTGTGCAGACTGGCAAGACTTCTTTTGTTGAGCATCGCACATTTCTTCATTTGTATCGCAGTTTCCACCGTCTTTGGATCTTTTTGGCAATTATATTCCAGGTTACTCATGATGCCCTTTCTCCTTTGTGAGTTGCGTTCGTTTGCAGCTTTCTAATTTGAGTCTCCCGACTTGTTATACACAAATTGTAGGCTCTGACAATTTTTGCCTTCCACAATGAGCATATTAATTTGGACACTATCAAAGCTATTCTTAGCATTGGGCCAACATTTGCAATCATGAACTTCATTGAGAGTAGGGATTTTAAATTCTCGACTGATGGAATCTTACCCTTGTTTGGAGTTTACTTTTCCTTTTTCACCTTGTTTGCTGTTGTCATAGGCTCCTTAGATGTATTGCTTACTTTTGGGGCATACACGACTGCAAGAGGAATGGCTATATCAAGGATTGTTATTAGGTTCTTCTGGTGGGGATTAAGTTCAGTTTTTGTGACTTATGTTTATGTGTAAGCATTTTCGCCATCTCTTTTCACCTTTTCTTGGAAGGGATTGTTCTACTATCAAGTATTTACTTGTGCACAAATTATAACGTGTTTAACCTTTTGATTTATAATTCTATATATAATTATGTATCCACAATTGGGATTTTGATGATGTGCCAAAATGATGCAGGAAGGTTCTTGAAGAAAGAAATACTCGAAGCTCAGATAATTCATTCTATTTTCGAATATATATTATAGTATTGGGTGTTTATGCTGCTTTACGTCTTGTGGTTGCAATGTTGCTGAAGTTACCTGCATGCCATACTCTTTCTGAGATGTCAGATCAGTCTTTTTTTCAATTTTTCAAATGGATCTATCAGGTAAGGGTGTTAAAAAGGAGTTGCTCCACTCTTTTTTGCCCCATTTCCAAAAGATGATATTCATCGTCTCTTTTTCTGCCTACCTCAGGAACGTTATTTCGTCGGTCGTGGCCTATATGAAAAACCAAGTGACTATTGCAGGTTTATTGCCGACTATGGAACCGGGATTTTCACTTTCTTAATTTCAACTGTGATACTGATACAATTGCAACGTTAATCATATTTTTGTGCCATGATAGTAATCTGTGGCCCTACTTATTTTCCCCTTTACTGCTCCCAATGTACATTTTGAAGTTTTACCTCTGATCTGATCTGATAAAGTAGGGTTGCATCCAAGGTATGAGTTAATCAGCTTTGGTTGGTTTCAATACAATGATTGTTTCATTGAGCAAACTGACCTTCTTTTGGATGAATAATTTGGATAACATATATATATATATTTTTTGAAGAGGAAACGGTCTCTTTCATTGATATAATGTAAAGAGATATCATATATCTTGTATAATTTATTGGAAATTTGTCTATCTTTTATTGTATCTGGATGTCTATTGGGAACTATAGACTCAATGATAGTTTGCAGTAATTAAGAGACATTTAGAGGGGGGAGAATTTGGATTCTGAATATTATGAGGAACTTATATAGAATTGTGTTATATCTTTTTTGCTGCATGTTGTTTTTCAATTTTATTTTGCATGTACTAAAATGATTTTTGTAAGAGTTGAGTATCCTAAGTATTCTGATTGTATTACCATAAGTAGGTTTTCTTAAGTATTTGAGGTCGCATAAACAGTTGAGTGGCTGACTAGTTACATTTTCTTTTTGTTAATGGATAAACGAAAGATAGACTTCTGTTCTTTTCTGTTTTTTTTCCTTTCTTGCTCGCTGGAACTAAAGGTGGATAAGTGCTTCTATTTTCTTGCAATGTTCTCGGGATTTTATATAATTGCTAACTTGTGATCTTTTCTACTGCAGATATGTAGCCTTTTGGTTAGTGCTCTTGATTTGTAAATTTGTTTTTGCTTACTTTCTCCAGGTAATTTTTCTCTCAAACGCAAAGTTTTCTTCAAATTCATGTGTAGGTCTGCCTTTTTGATGACTATGATTGAGTTGATATTCGTCAGTGATGTTTTTAATGCAGATTAAACCACTTGTCCAACCAACCACTATTATTGTCAACCTTCCATCTCTTGAATATTCGTGGCATTCTTTCATTTCGAAGAGTAAGTTCAACTGTATTTATTTTATTTTACTGTTATGTCTTATTATTATTATTTTTTTTTTGCAGTTTCATAGGGTATTTGGATCAAGAGGAATAATAAGATTTTTAGGGAGGGTGGAGCGAATGGGTGACGAAGTTTGGAAAGTGGCTAGATTTAACTCCTCTTTGTGATCATTGGTTACTAAATCTTTTTGTAATAATTTTCCTGCTCTTGTTCTCTTGGATTGGAGTCCTTTCCTGTAGTTAGGGTCGAACTCGGCTGGTGTAGTCCTTTTTCGTATGCTCTTGTGGCTTGTGCATTCTTTCATTTCTCTCCAACGCAGTTTCTTTCCAGAAAAAAGGGTTGGTCTTTGTACACAATTTCTTTGGTTTGTCTTCTTGGGTTGGCTTTATTACAAGCTATTCCTTCCATTCTACTTTGACCAAAGGAAGGCCCTAAGTGACATTCAGCCAGAAAATTTTCATTTCCCCTCCCAAATAAGTCCCCAGAAAGCTGTGGGCATTTTAAATGTACTGATACATTTTAGTTACATTTTATTGACATGTTCTTGTCATGTCCATGTCCGGGTGTTCTAGAATGATGAAGTTTGATTTCTATTTGCTTCGTGCTTCTTATAAATTCTATGTAGTAGTCTTTTTCAGAAGTTCATAACCATCTATTACCTTGTTTTTCTGTCAGAAATAATTTGTCTTAAACTGTATTGTACTGATGCCTCATTTTTATTTTGACAGATAACAATAACGTGTCGACTGTGGTTAGTTTATGGGCTCCTGTTGTGGCTGTGAGTGTTTTAACACCTTATTTTCATCCTAACCCATTTCATCTTTAAGGAATGGTGCTGTTTTTTTTACCAAAGCTATCGTTGTTAGGTCAAACAATTCTTTCATAACATTCACTTTTCAATTATGGATGTTACAGCTCTATCTGTTGGACATTTACATATGGTACACACTCTTGTCTGCCATCATTGGTGGTGTAAAGGGTGCTCGGGGTCGTTTGGGAGAGGTATCATTATTTATATGTTTATTTTCTGTATTTCTAGCATTGTAGTTGTTCATATTAGATTCTGTAGCAGTTTGGTCACCTGATTTGTTCAAATCTCTTATTGTAAGTATAATATGTCTTTTCTGTTACAAACAAGTTGGGATGTAGAGTAGATCACATCTTTTATACTTCTCATCACATATTTTCTTTTTCTATTTAAATTTTACGTGCATATTTTTACTTCAATGATTGTTTTCTCATTAATTTGTGGCAGATACGATCACTTGAAATGATGCACAAACGTTTTGAGAGCTTTCCAGAAGCATTTGTGAAGAACCTTGTCTCTACACAGACAAAAAGGTACTTCGCTATGATGACAACTCCTTAATTAGAACTTCTGCTGTTGAGCATATATGCCATGAGATGGTCAAATGGTATGTGTGTGTGTGTGAATATATATATGAAATACCTTTTTGGTCCTTGAGTTTTGAGGAATAGGTGCAATTAGGCCCTAATGTTTCAAATTGGCCATTTTGATCAGTTTTATAGGTTTTACAACTGTGTCCTTGAGTTCTAAGGATTTAAAAGGTCCCTCTGCTTAAAAAGAACCATTATATTTAATAAAAAAAGTTGTGGATGCTGGCATGGCAGATGACATGGAAAAAAAAGTATTTTTCATTCTTTCTCTCATCTCGCTTGTCCTCTCTCCTCCCTCTTCATCCTCTCTCTTTCTCTCTCATCTCTTCTCTCTTGTTCTCTCTGTTCTATCTCCATTACCAAATCTTTCAGATTTTTTTTTTCTTTTAAAACAACCTCAATGGAAAACCTCAATCAATGAAACCATTTATAAACTCCGTCAAACTCCATCTTCCATCAAAACAGCCTCAAAGTTATGGGCCAACGATCAGCCATCAAACTCCATCTTCCTGTGGAAGAATTGGAGAACAATCGATGAAACCATAGACAAAGTAAAATTGGATGCATCAATAAATTCAAAAGTCGTTTTAATGGCATATATCACTATGCATCTCTCTGTTCTTCGACCTCCCTCATCCTCACCCCATGGGCATTAGTTTTTCGGCCTTATATAAATGTTTATCAACTTCTAGAAGATGTCATAAGATGGTTGCCATAGTTTCTTCAAGCTTAAAATGCCATTTTGGTCCTTGTACTTTGAAATTTGTTCAATTTTAGTCCTTATAATTTGAAATGTCCAATTTTAGTCCCTGTACTTTCAGTAAATCTTAAGTTTAGTCACTCGAAGTTAATTTTTATCGAAATGGATTAAATAATCACAATAATTTCATACAAAGAAACACAATATGTGAATAATTTTTTTTTCCAAAATTTAGAGTGAGAATGTTAATAAAAAAATAAAAAGTAATGAAAAAATCTGCAATAAAATAGTAGTAGGGATTAAATTTAAGATTCATTGGAAGTACAAAGATTAAAATTGGACATTTGAAAGTATAAGAACTAAAATTGAACAAACTTTAAAGTATAGGGACCAAAATGTCATTTTTATCTTTCATTAATGACTGTTCTCTTGTTTAGATATCTATTTATTACTACTTTATATGATGACTTTCTATGGTTTCCTCGTATGTTTTACCCTTGAATGAAAGTTTTTTGTTCAAAATTTGGACAGTTTGCCACCCACCGGACAAGCACCTCAGGTATGCAATTAGTCTTGTAGTTATTTTTATTTGTTTATTTTTTATGATACAGCTTTTTAGACACCGTGCATGGATTTATAAGAAAGGCTTGAATTTCACATGGCAATCAAACATGTTTGTTTGGATCTGTTAATGTAATGGTATGGGAGTGCTAGCGTACTAAACATTTTTTGTAAGAATGGAAGTATTTGTTTCAAAGTGTCTGTGTACGAAAGAGTGCATTTAGGAAGGTAATGCTTGAAGGTAGCGTGACTAAATTTAGTGTGGTTGGGATTGATTGTACACCGGAACAATTCAAGAATTTGCTGGATACCAACTTGGTGCAGGAAGTCTTTTTTTTTTTTTCCCTCATTTTTTCCCCCGAAATGGAAACAATACTTTTCATTGATGAAATGAACAAAGGCTAATGCTCAAATTACATAGAAACAACGAAATAACAATAACTAGAACTAGGGATTAACAGGTGCATCTTGCTATCTCAACTAGGTTGACACACCCATAGCCACCATCATCACATCCCAAAACAAAATATGACAATTACAATAGAAAATTTTATGTCATAAAGACATAATTATATAAATTGAATGAAAGCATTTCGATTAAGACAAATATCTTAAACTGAATAGTCAGAATTTCTTGGAAATGATGGAGCACCAAGAAGAAACTTTGACTCTAGCAATCTCAAAACGATCAAATCATTGAAAGCCACATTCTCCTCCAATGCATTGCAAAAAACCCAATGAAGATTAAATGTTGCAAATAACTTCCTTCACATTTCCAAAGAGTATTGGCAATCAAAGAACAGATGTTGGTTGTCTTCAGAATTCTGCATACATAGGGGGCAAAATAGGGGGCAAATTGATGGCGAGAGAGAATGAGTTGGCAACTTCCCTTGAAGAGTTTGTGAACAATTGAGTGATCCAAAGATCATTACCCAAATTATGATATTTATTCTCCTTGGGCAGCTGGTATGCCATAAGTTTTTGTGCAACTACTATCCATTGGGGAGGATGAGTTCAATTGCCTGAATAATGACTTCACCGAAGACACTCCTGAAGCATGTAAAGACCCTGATCTACAATCTTGCCTTTCAACTATCCTCTTCCCTTCTAATAGTAGCTCTAGATTCTGAAAATCCAGCATCTCTTCGTCTTTTAGAAATATTTTAAAGTTGATTCACCATGATAAAGTTGGCTTTTGGATCTTCTTGGGATCTCCCTCATGAAAACTCGAGAATTAATTCTTTCTAGGATTAAGAAAACTTTAATCAGTTTTGTTCCTCCTTTCAGCTCTGGTTTTATGGATTGTTGGTTATTATCAGTTTTGTTCCTCCTTTCAGCTCTGGTTTTATGGATTGTTGGTTATTATCAGTTTTGTTGAGGTTGAAGTTGACTTTCTCTGATCTCTCCTAACAATTGTTGTCATCATATGGTTACTTGTTCTCAGAGTTTTAGTTTCAATGGTGTTTGGAGTTTTCATTTAAAGAGCCAATTTGTTCCATTATGAGTTGTATTTGATTGTATTTGCTGTAATTTTCTGGACAAGTCCAGTTGGGCTATATTTGGTTGTGTTTGCTTTATCTTGCATTTTATGTCTTATTGTATTTGGAGCATTAGCCTCTTTTCATTTCATCAACGAAAAGTTGTGTTTCTGTTTAAAAAAAAAGTTTGTACTTTGAGCATTAGTTTTTTTTTTTTTTTTTTTTTTTAAAAAAAATTTTTTTTTTTTAAAAATAGTTTTTTTTTTTTTTTTTTTTAAAAAAAATTTTTTTTTTTTAAAAATAGTTTTTTTTTTTTTTTTTTTTAAAAAAAATTTTTTTTTTTTAAAAATAGTTTTTTTTTTTTTTTTTTTTAAAAAAAATTTTTTTTTTTTAAAAATAGTTTTTTTTTTTTTTTTTTTTAAAAAAAATTTTTTTTTTTTAAAAATAGTTTTTTTTTTTTTTTTTTTTAAAAAAAATTTTTTTTTTTTAAAAATAGTTTTTTTTTTTTTTTTTTTTATCAATGAAAAACTTTGCTTCCTGTTAAAGAAGGCTTATGCCGAAGTTGATAGTCGCTCAATTGATTGTAAAAGGATACTCTCTCTCCTATACTTGCATATATTGATATATTTCTTATAACCCAAAAACTTTTCATTGATTACGTGCAGAGTTTTCAACCTGTCTATGTCATGTATATGTGAATATTTCCTTGTCCGTTTTTTTGATTACTTATTGGGCTTCCATAGGACTCTCCGGATATGAGCAAGACATATGCAGCAATCTTTTCCCCATTTTGGAACGAGATCATTAAAAGTTTACGTGAGGAAGACTTCATTAGCAATAGGTATGATGAATTTGGAAGCAGTATCCACTAAAAACGAAAAAAGAGAAGATTTGTTTCAATATTTTTAGGCTTGTTTTATTTTGTTTATACATTTACAGATTTTTGTCGTCCAGTTTTAGCATTTAGTTTACCATTGATATTATTTCCAGGGAGATGGACTTGCTGTCTATTCCCAGCAACACAGGGAGCCTCAGATTGGTCCAATGGCCTTTGTTTCTTTTAAGTAGTAAGGTGCAATTGGCTTTCATATTCAGTCAAGCATGTTGAACTTTCTGATTAAGAAGGTGCACTCAAAAGCCTCATCAAAATAAATTTTGTAGATATTCTTGGCTGTTGATCTGGCTTTGGATTGCCAAGATACGCAGACAGATCTATGGTACAGAATATGTCGGGATGAATATATGGCATATGCAGTTCAAGAATGCTACTATAGTGTTGAAAAAATCTTATATGCCCTTGTTGATGGTGAAGGGAGACTTTGGTATTATTTTACTGTTACTTTTATCTTTTGGGATCTAAATACTTCTGCATGATCTATACAAGTTTTCTCATGTCTTCTTTCTGCTCTCACTGTAATTTAATTAATTCGCGCATAAACTTATTTATATCAGGGTTGAAAGGATATTTCGGGAGATTACCAATAGTATTTCAGAGGGCTCGCTGGTTATAACATTGAACCTTAAGAAGATTCCAATTGTGTTACAAAAGTTTACGGCGCTTACAGGGCTTTTGGTACGCTTTCTGTTACCTGTTTTTCCTCGGATCTTATTGTTAATTTAGATGTCAATTTGGTACTTAATACTTCAGATTCTCTGGAAAGTTCTGTTGTAAATATGTTTTTCTGTTAATTTTTTTTTTTACTTTTATTTCAATTAAATTGTAAAGCTCTGTGTCAGACTCGAAATGAAACTCCTGAACTTGCTAGAGGTGCTGCAAAAGCTGTATTTGAGCTTTATGAGGTTGTTACCCATGACCTGCTTTCATCAGATTTGAGGTATGATTCCTAGGGCAGGTTTACTTCGTTAGGCAATTGTTAATGTGCTAAAGTCCTTTACACTTTCAATGGTCTAGGGAGCAGCTTGATACATGGAATATCTTGTTGAGGGCAAGAAACGAAGGTCGCCTTTTTTCTCGGATTCAATGGCCCAAAGATTTGGAAATTGTACGAATGAGTAAAACACAATTCGTTCTAATAAATTTTCATTCTTGAAAATCTTCCAATTTCTCCACTGACCTTATGACTTTTAGACGTGAATGACAACTTTTTCCTTAGTTTTTATTTTGTATTAACATTCTATCACCTTTCTTGTCACAGAAAGAGCTTGTGAAGCGTCTGCATTTACTTCTTACCGTGAAGGACTCTGCAGCTAACATCCCAAAAAATCTTGAAGCAAGAAGAAGACTACAGTTTTTTACAAATTCATTATTTATGGACATGCCTTCGGCAAAACCTGTCAGTGAAATGGTGCCGTTCAGGTTTGAGAAAGTTGATTGCTCAAACAAGTTGGGGTTCCTACGTTAAGTAATTTATATGCTATTTTCTGTTTTGTGCAACAGCGTCTTTACTCCATACTACAGTGAAACTGTGCTTTATAGTTCCTCTGAAATACGAATGGAAAACGAGGATGGCATATCCATTCTTTTCTATCTTCAGAAGATTTTTCCAGGTATTTTACTTGTATGTTTAGACCTTGTTAGAAATACTTTTTGTAAAACAACCATAAACAGAAAGTGAACTGTTGAACTAGTTGTCATTTTACTATTTGTTCTCCGCTGCTTTGTCCTTGATTGAATGTGAAAACCTGAAGTGGTTCTCATTGGAAAATGTCTAATCATCCATAGCTACTACTACCGCCGCCAAAATTCCAAATACCTGCTATACTGCTGTAGCTTTGGTGATTGGTACTTCTCTCTTGATTTCTTCTTACATTGTTTGATTATGGATTTTCTATTGTTGAATTTGTATTGTTGAGTCATTTTATTTCTTGCTAGTGGGGAACAATCCTGTGCATGTAGCTGACTTACACCATAGTTTTTCTTTTCTCATAGCTAATGGGAAACATCTTTTGTATTCCCTTCGAATGGCCCTTTTGTATATCTTTGGATATCTTTTGATATTTCATCCCATCAATGAAATTGTTCCTTATCTTTAAAAAAAGATACTAGTAAATTACAAGTTTAGTTCTTGAACTTTTAGCTGTGAATAGGCCATTGAACTTTAAAATGTATCTAATAGGTAACTAAACTCTTAATTTTATGTCTAATAGGTAGGTTTCGTACATATTAACATTTTTAAAGATTAGTAGGTTTGTTATACATAAAATTGAGTTGTGACTAACATGATCTTAAAATTTTCAATTTTGTCTTAAATCCATAATTTTTTAAAAATGTTAAATTGGTCAAGGACCTATTAAGTAAAAAAAAAAAGTAAATATTCAAGGACACATTGGACTGAAAATTGAAAGCTTAGAGACCAGTTGAAAATTAAACTTAATTAGGAACTGTTAAGAGTTTTTCCTTGTATATTCTATTTCTATATAGATTTAGATTGATTGCTTAATTTTAGGTCTTTCATTAAGAAATCTTTGTATAAATGTGAGGGTGCTTACTTCCTCAGCTTAGATGCATTTTATCTCTTTGGTGTATTAGAACAATTACAGGCTGTATGCTTTACCTTCTTGTGTTGAATATTGATTTCTCTGTTTTGTAACTATTGGGATGTGATGAGGGCGCTAAAGTGGTGTCAACCTAGTTGAGATGACCGGGTGCGCTCGCTGATCCCCTTATCTCGTTTTTTACTTTGTTTGGACTACTATGTTTCCTTGTAATTTGAGCATTTAACTCTTTTCATTATAGTTGTTTCTCTTTTAAAAAAATGTGAGGGTGTTCTCACCACTCAAAAGAAATACCATTCTCTCGTACATTGCTTCATGACCTATTAGACACAAGCTTGAAGGGTAGGGACCTTTTAAACACAAACTCAAAGTTGAAAGACTAAACTTGTTTAGCCAAAATTTTAATACAAATTGTAATTTTTATTGTTTTAGTTGCTTTAGTTTCTTCCTTGAGTTATCAGGCAGCTATTGCCGTCGTAATTATTATGCCTTTTTTTATTTTTTTATTTTTTTTAACAACAGAACAACTTGATTTATGTTAAGGAATACAAACTCAGGGAGTGGAAATAAAGAAAAAATTACAACAAAAAATCAGCTATTGCTGTGACTTACAAACCTTTAATGTATTTATTTATTTATTATTATTTTGAAAGGAAACGAATCTTTTCATTGAATTAAGGAAAAGAGACTATTGCTCAAAATACAATGACAAAAAGAAAATAAAAGCAATCAAGATCAATCCTTCAACCATAATACGTAAAACTAAGCAAGAAATTTAGGACTACGAAATTTTATGAGGGAGGTGATGATCTTTAAAATTGGTTTTAGGAAGATTCAAGATAATATGTTGAGGAAGACTTGATCCTTGTGGCTATGGGATAAGCTTGACACCTTCTTGGTAAAGTCGCCTTTTAACTATTTGACCAAGTGACAAGACGTCCTGCCTGGCAGGCCTATTGTACAAAAATCTTTTTCTTCTTCGTGTCCTAAGAAATTCAAGTTATTCTTTGGTCTCTTAGCTTGGGAGGTCTCCTCATCAATAGAAAAATTAAGATTAGATATTGTAACATCAAGCTGAGTTTGGATTGGTATATAATCTGGAAGGAAAATTTGGAGACAGTGGATCATCTCTTTTGAACTTGTCCTAAGATATATATAAGCTCTGGGTCAAGCATTTCAATATTTTTCAGCTACAAATCCATTTTGTTGCTATCAAACCATTTCTTTCCGAAGGTCGGTCTAATACTTCAGAATTCTCTGTTTCATCATATAGTCTATGCACAGGTATTGAAAGCTTAATATCAGGACACTTGAGTTTCTCAATGTTGTGGCCCCACTCCACCCCCCCCCCCCCCCCCCCCCCCTCTC
>QLSR01000225.1:4572368-4583785 GCA_031780015.1 Citrullus colocynthis
CCCCCCCCCCCCCCCCCCCCCCCTCTCTCTCTCTCTCTATATATATATATATATATATATATTCACGACTTAATGAAACATAATTTGTATTTTAGATGAATGGGAGAACTTTTTGGAACGGATTGGTCGAGGTCATGCCACTGGGGAAGCAGAGCTCCAAAAAAGTCCAAGTGATGCATTGGAGCTTCGATTTTGGGTTTCTTATAGAGGGCAGACTCTAGCTCGGACAGGTTGGATTTCTGTGTACTGAGTTTTCTTGTGATCTCCTTTTGGATTTCTCTTCAGTTGCATGCTTGTTTAGATATTTGTAATTAATTACTTTGATATTTTCTGGTTGTTTAATTCTTGTGAACATGCACAGTTCGTGGTATGATGTACTACAGAAGAGCTTTAATGCTTCAGAGCTATCTGGAGAAGAGATCATTTGGGGGTATTTTAGCTTTGGAGTATTTTGTCAGTGTACCCAAATTGAGTAATATGGTTTCTTACACATTGTTGCTTAAAACTAACAGATGATTCTTCTCAAACGAACTTTCCCACGAGTCAGGGCTTTGAGTTATCTCGAGAATCAAGGGCACAAGCAGACTTGAAGTTCACTTATGTTGTTTCCTGTCAAATATATGGGCAACAAAAGCAGAGAAAAGCTCCAGAGGCTGCTGATATTGCTCTTTTGCTGCAGAGGTATACAATTAATTATTTGCTTTTCTTCTATTAACATAAATACATAACATTGTCTCCTAAACGATAACAGGGTTTGTATTTTCTAGGTCTGTAAGAATGCTGTAACGTTTTATTGCTGATATTGATAGCTATAATATTTTAGGTGTGTAGAACGGGTGATTATAGTTTTCTATATCGGTGGGGATTATTTCTAATAAAGTAACGTAGCCAAGAAAAGCACTTTAAATAAATCTACCAACTAATGCAAAGAGCAGAGAGAGGACAATTACTAAAAAGGAGTTAGGATCTACACCACTAACAACTACTGTACACTTCAAAAATAAAAAAAGGATGTTAAAATTTGAGTGCTTAACTTTAGGAACCTAGAGTGTAATTTGCCCAAAATATTTTGTTCCTAAAAAACATAAAATTATTTTGAAAATAGTTTCCAAATAGGCCTTAGATTTAGAAATATGCACAATGCTTTTGAATTACATTTCATTTTTCTTGGATTTTAATAGTCTTACTCTTCATGAGAGTGACCTTGTTTTAAGTTGTCAAAGTTGGTGGATGGATTTTGGGCTATTGTCTCCTATTTTGGCCTCATCACATGATTGTTGGTTTTCATAGATTGTTTGTGTCAAAGCTTCTTCACAGCACTCTCTTTCCATACTTTTTGCAGACTACTCTATTCAAGACATTTGTTTAAATTGGGAAGCATTTATTTTATTCTTCTTCTATTAATTAGATTTTAATTTAGTCTTGCTATGTTCTTGGTGCTTCATATTTTGTTTAGTATAACATTGTTTAGTATTTGGTTATGTTTCCTATCTTGTATTTTGAGCAGTAGTCTTGTTTCCCTTTTTCTTTTAGTTAGTCTTACCCTTTTTGTGTTTCTTTTATACTTGGAGGAATTATTAGATCAATGGCATTTATCTGGTAGCCCCAGACGAATAGAAGATTCTTGATTGGCTGAACTAGTTTATGAATATTCTTCTCTTTTTTGTTGCAAGGAATGAGGGACTTCGTGTTGCTTTCATTCACGTGGAAGATAGTGTTGCATCTGACGGTAAGGTTGTAAAGGAATTTTATTCGAAGCTTGTGAAAGCTGATATACATGGAAAAGATCAGGTGAGCATCTTTGTTGACTCAACAACTATAGCAACTTTTTTCTCTCATATAATGGTTGAATTACAAGTTTGGTCCTTGAACTTCTTGAATACTAGTCAGTCTCTTTTCACATTGGTCTTTTTAGAAGCAAGCAGAAGGGGACACATCACTGCAATGACTGTCAATTTTTCTCTCCTCTACACTATTTTAATAAATTGTAAAGTGTCTTGACATCTATCGTCTACTTGTCAAAAAGTATTGGCATTCACTCTGAGTAATGAATGGCTAGATTAATGGCTAATTTGTATAACTATGCTAAAAATGGTGTTGAAGTAATTGCATATTGCATCAATCTCTATCTAATATTCTTGTGTTCTTTTCTCTCTGTCCTTTTTCCCATAATTTTTTCAACGTTGTTCTTTGTTGTCTTCACATTTTCTGTATATAACTGAGAGCAAAATTTGATTTTGTCTCACACACAGAAGTTCAAGTGCGTGGGTTTTGGTCATCAGAATTCTTTTATTTAGTTAGCATGGGATTTTAATTTCTTATTACGTCTTTTCAAAATGCATAGGAGGTATATTCGATCAAACTTCCTGGAGAACCAAAGCTAGGAGAAGGAAAACCTGAAAACCAAAACCATGCTATAGTTTTCACTCGTGGAGATGCTGTTCAAACTATTGACATGAACCAGGTGCATACAATTGCTCTTTCTCACACACACAAGCAGCTACTTTTGTTATAATAGTAGTTCATATGTTGGAGTGTTTTTTAGCAACTGGGTTCAAAGATAAGTTAACAATTCAATTTATTCAATGTGGCACATTCTTATAGGAAAAGTTGTCCTTCCTTTGACCTTCTGGGGTGCTTTATTCTTGTTATTTTCATTGTTAACTTGGTACATAACTACTTCACTGTAATGCATTGTTTGAGTTATTTGTATGAATATATGATAATAATTCTGTAAAATGCCCTTGGTTTAAGTAGGACAACTATCTTGAAGAGGCATTGAAAGTGAGAAATCTTCTGGAGGAATTTCATGGAAAGCATGGGCTTCGCCCTCCTACCATCTTAGGCGTGAGAGAGCATGTATTCACTGGAAGGTTTGTTTAATTATTTTGTGGCTTTGGTTTTTCTCTGTACTTGTGTTCTTTAAGCCTAATTTGTTGGATGTGCTCATGCAGTGTCTCTTCGTTAGCGTGGTTCATGTCCAATCAGGAAACTAGCTTTGTAACCTTAGGACAACGTGTCTTGGCAAGTCCTCTGAAGTGAGTTGTCTCAATCTGTTTTGATTGTCTTTTGTTTTTTGTTTCTTCTGTCTTATAGGTCTGCATTTTGTAGTCTGTTAATTTTGCTGTATTTATTTTCTTTTCTTCATTAAGGAAAATATCATTTCCTGTTGAAAATAAAAAGGGAAATTATTTTGGGAGATATTGTGGAATTAAGTCTTTCCTTTTCCAAATATTTTTTCCTTGTATAAGTTGTTCTTTACCTCTATTTATTCTTATCCTTGTAGTGTTTGTAAAGCATCAAATTGAAATAAAAAAGAAAAAAGTTTTATCGTGGTTTTTTCTCCCTGCTCTAAGGTTTTCCACGTAGATCTTTGTGTTATTTCCTACTCTCTTTTTCATTATGGTATCAGAGCAGGAAACCCTAGAAACCCTAGCCGTCGTCGACGAAAATAACCTTAGAACAGATCCGCCATCTCACCTGCCGCTGCTGTCGTCGCCGATGGAGTCCGCCGCCGTCCAGCAGTACCTCCGGTCGCTCAACCCCGAAGCTGTCGCCGCCCTTTTTCAGAGTCTGCCGCCGCCATCACAAAACCCTAGCGGCGCAACCCCTCAAACTTGACCGCCGTCGCCGGGGAACGCTGGAAATGTGACTTGAACCGACCAGAACGCCGTTGGCCATCCTACGTCGAACCCAGATCTGGGGTTTCCGCCACTCATCGCCGCCGGTTCTTCTTCGATCGCCGAGGGAAACACTTCGTCGGTGTTTTTCAAGCAGCAGAGAGGTCTTCGATCGTCGGGTTTTGGTGAGCAGCAGAGGAGTCCCAAAGCCGCTGTGATTCTGACCACCGTGGTGCCTCTGCCGTCGACCATTCCTCCGACCTCCGTGGCTACCACCGGATCTGGTGGTTTTTACTCAGATTCGACCAGATCTGGTGGTTTTTACTCAAATCCGGTTGGATCGGGGGAGTTTGCCTCAACAAAATCACTTCAACAACAACTCGTGGACTTTCAAGCAAATTTTCAGCAACAAATCGCCGCTCTTGGGGCTGCCTTGAGTTCTTCTAATCTTGGTCAAAGTACAGTCAATTCAGGGGTTTCCTCAGATTTACCGATGTATCCAGAGAATCCGGTAGCTATAATCCCTACTGTAACGACTGCGCCGTATCTACCTGGACAAATGGGTAACTCTTCTAGCTTAATTGTTGGCGTAAAATTGAATGGCCATAATTATTTCTCTTGGTCCCAATCCGTTAAAATGGTACTTGAAGAGCGCCATAAGTTCGGATATTTGACTGGCGAAATACCTAAACCCAGACCCGGAGATCCTCAAGAGCGCTTCTGGAAGGGCGAAGACTCATTACTCCGGTCATTGCTAATGCACAGCATGGAACCTCAAATTGGAAAGCCTTTGTTGTATGCTGCTACAGCTCGGGATATTTGGGATGCGGTTCAAAAATTATACTCCAAAAGACAGAACGCCTCTCGGCTTTATACATTGAGGAAACAAATCCACGAATGTCAACAAGGTAATATGGATGTCACGTCATACTTTAACAAATTGTCTCTGATCTAGCAGGAAATGGATTTGTGTCGAGAACTTGTCTGGGATTGTCCTTGTGGGGTAGTTCAGTACTACAAACTTGAGGAAGTCGAGCGAGTATATTATTTCTTAGCCGGTTTAAATTCCAAATTCGATGCTGTGCAAAGTCGAATATTGGGACAAAAACCAACACCGAACTTGATGGAAGTCTGTTCAGAGGTTCAACTGGAGGAAGATAGAACGAGCGCTATGAATACTATGGGTAGTTCCATTACTAACTCATCTGCGTTCAGTGCAAAATTAGCTAGTACAACTGGAGACAAGCAGAATGGTAAACCTCCTCCAGTTTGTGAACACTGTAAAAAACCATGGCACACGAAAGATCAGTGTTGGAAGTTACATGGTCGGCCCCTGAATGGTAAACGCCGACCTCCTAACAACAAACCTAACCATGCCCTGGTAAGTGAAACAACAAGTGGCTCGCAACCACAACAGAACTACCCAGCTGACAATAGTACCGCCTCTCTTGGGGCGATTGCACACTCAGGTATCTCTCAATCCTTGAGTTTACTCAGTATTACTGGCCAGAAACCCTGGATCCTTGATTAAGGAGCAACAGACCATTTGATTGGAACTTCTGACAATTTCCTTTCCTATTATCCATGTGCTGGTAATGAAAAAATTCGAATTGCTGACGGGACACTTGCCCCTGTTGCTGGCAAGGGTCACATTTCTCCTTTCGATGGTTTAATATTAGAGAATGTTCTGCATGTCTCCAAAATCTCGTATAATCTCCTGTCTGTGAGTAAGATAACCCGAGATTTAAATTGTCGTGTAGCTTTCTCACCCGATGATGTTTTGTTTCAGGACTTGAACTCGGGGAAGACGATTGGTACTGCCCGGCCCAATAGGGGACTCTATTTCCTTAATACTGATACTTCCTCTAGGCAAAGTTATAGGACTAGTCTGCTTTCTTCTTATTTTTCAACTTCTGAAACTGACTGTATGTTATGGCACTTTCGTCTTGGCCATCTCAATTTCCAATATACGAAATATCTATTTTCCCATTTATTTAATAAAGTTGATATTTCCTCTTTATCTTGCGATGCGTGTGTTCGTGCCAAACAACATAGAGTCT
The DNA here is from genome assembly GCA_031780015.1 of Citrullus colocynthis. Classification (NCBI taxonomy): domain Eukaryota; kingdom Viridiplantae; phylum Streptophyta; class Magnoliopsida; order Cucurbitales; family Cucurbitaceae; genus Citrullus; species Citrullus colocynthis. The sequence goes on from QLSR01000225.1 coordinate 4,578,049, forward strand.
CCTTTCCGTCCCAACCAGACTAAGTTCTCCCCTCGAGCCCAAAAACGTGTCTTCGTTGGATATCCTCTCCACCAGCGTGGTTATAAATGTTTCCATCCTACCTCTCGGAAATGCTTCATCTCTATGGATATAACCTTCCTGGAAGATCAACCTTTCTTTCCCGTTAGTCCTCTTCAGGGGGAGAGTAGTAATGAAGAGACTAACTATCCAAATCCTCTTCCTGAACCTATCCTGACAACAACCCATGACACTGTCCTACCCACCAGACAGGTCCCATGGATAACGTACTACAGGAAGAATCTTAGAAAGGAAATAGCAGACCCTACTAATCATATGTCGGCCCAGTCCAATCATCTGAACCGACACAAGCCCAAGGTACCACTTATCCTGGTAACAATACTATTTGTGCGGAAAATAGTTGTGTTGAAAATGATAATGAAGACTTGGCAAAACTTCTGATAGAAGATGGTAGAGATAAAATGACAGAAAATAACCAGGTTACTGAAAATGATGGAGTGGCAACAACAGTTGAGGAGAATGAAAAAGGAATCATATCTCAAAATCCTACAACTGGTGAAGAGCTCGACAAGCTAGGAGAGTGTGATGTCAGTCTATCTACAACTGGAGAAGAGCTCGACAATCCAGGAGAGTGTGATGCCAGTCTAGACCTGCCCATTGCCTTGAGAAAGGGCACAAGATCTTGCACCAGGAATCCTAGGTATAGCTTCCTCTGCTATAGTAATTTGTCTTCTAAGTTCAGAGCCTTTACTGTTAGTCTTGATACTATAACCATACCAAAAAACATATATGTGGCTATGGAAATCCCTGAGTGGAAGGCTGCCGTTATGGATGAAATGAGAGCTCTTGAGAAAAATCATACTTGGGAACTTGTTGCTCTTCCGAAAGGGCATAAACCAGTTGGATGTAAATGGGTATTCACAACGAAGTATAAATCTGATGGAACCCTTGACAGATATAAAGCCAGGCTTGTAGCAAAAGGGTTCACTCAGACGTTTGGAGTAGACTATTCTGAGACTTTTTCTCCCGTCACAAAGTTGAACACAATTAGAGTCCTTCTGTCAGTCGCAGCAAACAGAGATTGGCCTCTTTATCAGCTAGATGTGAAAAACGCCTGTTTAAACGGTGATCTAGAAGAAGAAGTGTATATGAGCCCCCCTCCTGGCTTCAAAAACCAATTTAATCGATGTGTGTGCAAGCTTAGAAAAGCTTTGTATGGATTAAAACAGTCACCGAGAGCATGGTTTGAGAGATTCACCACCTTTGTTAAGTCCCAAGGCTTCACTCAGGGACACTCTGACCATACCTTACTTACAAAAAGGTCTGCCTCGGGTAAGGTGGCCATTCTAATCGTATACGTTGATGACATCGTCTTATCTGGTGATGATACCGCTGAAATCGACAAGTTAAAACAGAAAATGGCAGACGAATTTCAAATCAAAGACCTAGGAAATCTGAAGTATTTTCTTGTGATGGAAGTGGCAAGATCAAGAGAAGATATCTCAGTTTCTCAAAGGAAATACACTCTTGATCTACTAAAAGAAACAAGTATGACCGAATGCAGGCCCGCCGAAACCCTTATCGAGTCTAATGCCAAATTGGGAGAATCTATCACCAAAGTGCCTGTTAATAAAGAGAGATATCAACGTTTAGTTGGAAGACTAATATACCTAGCACACACTCGACCAGACATATCCTATGCGGTTAGTGTTGTGAGTCAGTTTATGCAGGCTCCCTACGAAGAACACATGGAAGCAGTAAACAGGATTATGAGAGATTTGAAAAGCACACCTGGAAAAGGGTTGATGTTTAGAAAATCCAACAGAAAATACATCGAAGCCTGTACAGACTCTAACTGAGCAAGATCAGTAATTGACAGAAAATCTACATCTGGGTATTGCACCTTTGTGTGGGGTAATCTTGTAACGTGGAGAAGTAAGAAACAAAGTGTGGTTGCTAGAAGCAGTGCTGAAGCAGAATATAGAGCTATGAGCCATGGAATCTGTGAAGAAATTTGGTTGAAGAAAGTTCTATCGGACCTTCACCAAAGCAGTGAACTACCTATGAAACTCTATTGCGACAATAAGGCTGCTATTAGTATTGCAAACAATCCTGTTCAGCATGATAGAACAAAACATGTGGAAATCGATAGGCACTTCATAAAAGAGAAACTGGAAAACGGTAGCATTTGCACTCCTTCCAGCCAACAAGTTGCAGATGTTCTTACTAAGGGGTTGCTTAAGCAGAGTTTTGATGCATGTGTAAGCAAGATGGGTCTTATTGACATTTACGTCCCATCTTGAGGGGGAGTGTTGAAAATAAAAAGGGAAATTATTTTGGGAGATATTGTGGAATTAAGTCTTTCCTTTTCCAAATATTTTTTTCCTTGTATCAGTTGTTCTTTACCTCTATTTATTCTTATCCTTGTAGTGTTTGTAAAGTATCAAATTGAAATAAAAAAGAAAAAAGTTTTATCGTGGTTTTTTCTCCCTGCTCTAGGGTTTTCCACGTACATCTTTGTGTTATTTCCTACTCTCTTTTTCATTATTTCCTTCTCCAAAAAGAAAAAAGAAAAATTTTGTTCTTGATTGATTTATGAAATGTTGATACAATATGACAGATGTGCATTCTAAAATTCATGCTAAAGCATTGTAAGATGTTAAATTACCAATGAATCAAAAAGTTCAATTGGGTGGGTTATGGTAAATTTAATTATATCAATACTTCAACCAAGGTTTTTTGATCTACATTGAAGGTATTTTAAATCATTGATTTGATGCTTGATGACTGTATTGTTATTTATTTAGTATATAACACAGTGGTGCTGCTCTAATTACTGAGAGGTGAAATGTCTTCCGCAATTAGCTATCCATAACTTTTTCACTCATGTTAAATCCGTAATTTTCGTGAAAAAATTTCAGGGTCCGAATGCATTATGGGCATCCTGATGTGTTTGACCGTATATTTCATATAACTCGAGGTGGCATTAGCAAGGCATCACGTGTGATCAACATTAGTGAGGATATATATGCAGGTCTTTTATATTATGGGATTTTGTTGAGTTGCTACAGCATTTATTTATTAATTTGCAGAGCATCTTAAGTTTTTTTTTTTTAATCTGCATTTATTTATTTACTCGGGGGTAACAGGTTTCAACTCCACTTTGAGGCAGGGTAACATTACACACCATGAGTACATTCAGGTTTGATATCATTATGTACATTCGTCTATTTCAGTTGAACCTCCTTTGCCTTCAGATTTTTGATGATCAACTACTCCGTTAAGGTTGGAAAAGGAAGGGATGTTGGGTTAAACCAAATAGCCCTGTTTGAAGGGAAAGTAGCTGGTGGGAACGGAGAGCAAGTTCTCAGCAGGGATGTTTACAGGCTTGGGCAACTTTTTGATTTCTTCAGAATGCTTTCGTTTTATTTCACAACTGTTGGTTACTATGCATGTACAATGGTTGGTTCACTACCATTTCTTTTCTCTTCCAATACATTGTAAATCAGTGCAATTGATTTTGTTTGTGTCTGGAGTTTTTTCCTTACATTGTTCTTTTTGTTTAATGCAGATGACAGTTCTTGTGGTTTACATTTTCTTGTATGGACGGGTTTACTTGGTAATTGACATTTCCACGTCCATGCATGTTATTATTTTGTTACAAAACTACGAATATTCATAGCCATTTGGACAGGAAATACTTTGTTCCATGTTTTTGCAAATGGTTCCTTCTGTGAATATATGGGTGCTCTGTTTTTTTATGTAATATTTCAATTATAATGTAACTCTCATGGTTTTACTACATATGATTTTACTTGATGCCATCAAGTATTAAGAAAAGCTATTTGTGCTTGTAATTTTCTTAGTTATTTAGTAAAGATGTACATATCATTGATTAAATACTGTTACTTATGTTCAACGTTTGATTAGTTAAGTTTCTTCATGCTCAATACTAACTTATTGAGTTTCCTCCTATAGTATGTTCAAATAGTTTAGTTGTGGGAGAACTCAACTTGTCTAAAAAAATTTCAGGCCTTTGCTGGACTTGACGAAGCAATCTCAAGAAGAGCAAAAATGTTGGGAAACACAGCATTGGATACTGCACTGAATGCTCAGTTTTTGTTTCAGATTGGAGTTTTTACAGCAGTCCCTATGATAATGGGTTTTATACTTGAACTTGGACTGCTGAAGGTAATCTGTCAATTCATTTTAACAGTTATTTTTTCCCCCTAAAATGATTTGTTTCGATAAAAATAAGGAACAATTTTTATTCTTGCTCACAAGAAGAATAAAATGTATATGCAAAGACTAGGAGACTGCCAAAAATGGACGAAACGTCAATTTCTCATAAAATAAATAAACAGGAACGGAAGGTTGCTTAAAAACTAAAAAGTATAGATTTCTGGCCAGAGATGAAAAGGAAACAAAATTCTATTACTAAGGGAGACTTAGAAAGCTGAACGTTTAGCCTCTTAGTTACAAGAGTCAATTTCTCTCAATTATATTTCATTTTATCTTGTTTATCCTAAAATTTCTTCTACTACCATCCTTTCACCCTACTCTTCAATTACATTGTGGATAACTCTGACTTTGCCTTTAATCTTTATGCCTCTATATAATTTGGATTAGCCTTACCCTTTTTCTAGGATAGATTTAAGCAAAAGATCTTAGGTTTTCAGCTACTTGCACCACATTTTTGAGAGACAAGATAATGCCAGGGGAAACTGGTGAAAATATTCCAATCTCACAATAAACCCTAAATGGGGATTCATATTTGTTTGAGGATGTGTTTGCTATTAATACTCGAGAGCAGTTCTTCACTTGTGATACCAACCTAGTCTTGAGGAACTGTTTTATGAGCCATAACTCTCCTTATTGAGTCCACCATACCTTTAGGCAACATGTTTTTGAAATTTATTAATACTGGTGATCTTGAGGATGTGAGGAATAAGTTTAACTGAGTAGAATTAGGAGACCAGTGTGTACATTATATAGATTCTGAGGTGATCCATGGGAAATAGGGTAACCAATGTGTTAGGCCCCCGATAGCATATCAAATAGGACTCTTTTGACGCACTGCTAAATTACTTCTCGAGATTCATTGAGAGCTTTCTAGCAATGTTCGTACGGTATTTTTGTTCATCTTATATTTGATATTTGCAGGCTGTTTTTAGCTTCATAACTATGCAGCTTCAGTTATGTTCCGTCTTCTTCACATTCTCGTTGGGGACTAGAACTCATTATTTTGGACGAACCATTCTCCATGGTGGTGCCAAGGCATGTCTTGTTCCATTTTTCTTATTTAAATAGAAAACAATAAGCTATTTACATTTTCCCATTACGAACTTCAAACATTTTTGCTTTTACAATTCTCCAGTATCGAGCAACTGGCAGAGGCTTTGTGGTCCAGCACATCAAATTTGCTGAAAATTATCGCCTCTACTCAAGAAGTCATTTCATCAAGGCGTGAGTGATTTCAGAGTTTTCCAATCAGGGGTTCTCAGGATTTCATTGCCTAGGTCCCGTTTTATAACATTTAGTTTTGGTTTTTGAAAATTAAACTTATAAAGACTATTTAAGTTTCATGGTTTTGTTATCCACTTTTTAACCATGTTTTCAAAATTCTAGCCAATTTTTTAAAACAAAAAATAGCTAGTTTTTATTTTTATTATTATTATTCTTTCTTTCTTTTTCTTTTTTTTTTTTTTTTTTTTTTTTT
>QLSR01000225.1:4584055-4610338 GCA_031780015.1 Citrullus colocynthis
TTTTTTTTTTTTTTTTTTTGTTTTTGAATTTGACAAAGAACAAATTGGATAGAAATAACCATAAATTTCAAAAACATAAAACAAAAAGCGAAATCGTTATCAAACGGGCCCTTAGCTTTTTTGTTTCAGATTTGTTATTGTTTCACTGTGAATGTGTAAATTATGATGAGAGCTTTTCTCAGGCTTGAGGTGGCATTGCTTCTTATTGTCTACATTGCGTATGGGTATTCAGAAGGAGGTGCAAGTTCTTTTGTTTTACTTACTCTCAGCAGTTGGTTCCTCGTCATTTCATGGCTCTTTGCTCCTTATATCTTCAATCCATCTGGTTTTGAGTGGCAAAAGTACGTCTGACCATAGTTGTACTAATATTTTTTTTATAAGAAAATCTTCCTTTTGAGTTATGCTTACTCAAAATGTTCTGGTTCTTACAAATGGATATTCTGATTTTACTTGATGATCAGGACTGTGGAGGATTTTGACGATTGGACAAGCTGGCTATTCTACAAAGGTGGAGTAGGGGTTAAGGGAGAGAACAGCTGGGAATCATGGTGGGATGAGGAACAGGTAAATGAGCTTTGATAGAATATTATTAAAAAGCTCTTATTGTATTTCAAGTACTCTCTGAGCATTGTTTTTCCTCTGAAGTAAAATTTATCAATACATTTAATGTGCATGTATTAGTTAAGTTTTCATTTATGTTAAATGTTCAGAATTTCATGCATTAGTTTTCGAATGTTGTAGAATTGGTTTAATATAGTCATTTAGAAAATTGTTATTATTACTTTAATCAACCTTGTTAATCATTGGTATTTTTAAAATTCAAATTACATTAGTATTTATTGATGATTTTTATTTTATTTAAGTTAAACTGACAATAATTAAATAAATTTACCAACATAATATTGTACTACTTTTTAGTCGAGTTACAAAATAAAATGCATCTGTTCGTGATAAGTCAATTTTAAACAGCTTATCAATTTACAATTATTCTAACTATGTTGGTATCTTACAGTTAATCATTTTTTAAATAATATAATTTGGTCTGAATTAAAAGACTAATGAAAAAGGCTTTAAAATTGTAACACTCGACTAAAAGGTGCTCTAACTCTTGTAATAGTTGGGGTTCTCCCCTGTTTTTCTATATATGAATGTTTCCTTTACTAAAAAAAGGAAAAATATCAGTTCTTTGACCAATGGGGATGGTGTTCTAATTATAAATTTTGAATGTTACACCGGTGATGCTATTATCTAAATCTAAACTTCATAGTTTAACCTACCTTTGTTTTTCTTGACAATTTTTCATCTTCTTATTTTTCCTCTTAGGCACATATTCAAACATTCCGGGGTCGAATATTGGAGACAATCTTGACTGTGAGGTTCTTCCTATTTCAATTTGGAATTGTGTACAAGCTCCATCTCACAGGAAAGGACACATCACTTGCGGTAACCTCGCTTCCATGGCTGGCTTTTTCCTTTTTATTGATATGAAAATGAAAGGATAAAATATATGTTAATGCTATGTTCTGTTTGATGAACGTGGTTGATATAATTTTATTCTTTATTGTTTTTGGCTGCTGGTAATGAGCATGATCCAGCTTGATTTAAATTTCATCAGAACTGATGGTTTTCATCCGACTTAGAAGTGTGTTGGTTTCCAATTGTCAAGGAATACCAGAAGTACTTGATTATTTGTGTTATAGAACATAACATTTCGACTTTTAAATTCTTAGCTTGTACATTGAAAATATAATTGTAGATTATGGTAGAGGAGATTGCTTTGAGTCTTTATAGCGTTCGATCATAAATCTAATTGAGATCATTTACTTCTCTGATCTAACAATTGCCTTCATGTTTAGTTATATGGTTTCTCGTGGGTGGTGCTCGTTGGGATTGTTTTGATATTCAAGGTTTGTACAAGTTCCTCACAAACTCTTTACCTCATCCAATGATTTACTCTGCTCAAAGTTTTTGATGCAACTCATTGTAATCCATCTTTCTCTGTAGATCTTCACCTTCAGTCCTAAAAAATCAACGAACTTCCAGCTATTGATGAGATTTATTCAGGGTGTCACAGCCATTGTACTGGTTACAGCTCTTGGTCTAATTGTTGGCTTTACTAACCTATCGATAACCGATTTATTTGCAAGTCTTCTGGCATTTATTCCTACTGGATGGGCTATATTATGTGTAAGTTAAATACTATTAAAATGAGTAGATTGCAAACGTGGGCATCTCTGTTTCTGATTGTTCGTCTCTTCTGGTTGTTTAAAACAGTTAGCAGTTACTTGGAAGAAAGTGGTGAGAAGTCTAGGCTTGTGGGACTCGGTACGTGAATTTGCCAGGATGTATGATGCTGGGATGGGATTAATAATATTCGTGCCCATCGCATTCTTATCCTGGTTTCCATTCATTTCCACGTTCCAGTCTCGTCTGCTCTTCAACCAAGCTTTCAGCCGCGGGCTTGAGATCTCCCTCATCCTTGCTGGAAACAAAGCAAACGTCGAGACATACTGATTTTACTAGAGAAGTACTCATTGTCAGTAATGTAGATAGATATACTGTTGTCACCTTAATCCAATTTTCTGTATCATAGATTCATTTCTGAGTTGTGATTCTTAGATAAGCGCTTAGATTGTTTCAATAGGTTGGGAGTGTGAAGGCAAGATTGTTGGATGTTTTAGGGTATTTATTTTAAATTATAGGGTTTTTTCTTCTTTTGTTTATCTTTATATTTTTTTTTGTACAGGGATAGGATTGGTAGGTACTTTCGTTCTCAATTTGAAGTTAGACCAGATTTGCCTCGACTGGAGAAAGATAATAATTTAGACCATTAATTTTCTGAGAAGATAATGTTTAGCTTATAGGTTCAAATAACTTGTGAATTGTGTGAGAATTTTGTATGATATATAGTTTGAAAATTCTTAAGACAACTCGATCTAATATGGGATGGTCTTTTTCTTGGCTCGATTATGCATAATCGACGTGCAACACAACAAGTCCATAACGTCTAATTAATTTGCATAGTCTTGTGCGGCAAAATATGATTTTTTTTATTATTATTATTATTTATTATTTTTTTTTTCTGTGAAGAGTGGTTTGGAAACCAATTATATTGTGTCTATATTGGTTCATTTTAAATCAAATGTCAAAATAACTTCAAAATATTGAATATTAATTTCTACACTAATACACAAAATCAATTTAAAAAGAGAACCATCTGTATTAAAGAAATATATCTTTTATAACAAAATGAGCTAAAATATTTACGAATAGAGAAATTTCTTCTATTTAGAGTAGACTTCTATCATTTTAGACTGCAATAGATTTTTATAGTAAGTGATAGAACTCTTTTATATTATATTTTCTCTATTTATAACACTAAAATTTATTTTATATATATAGGGTTGTTTTCAAATATAGCAAAATAAGTCACACTATTTGCAAATATAAAAAGATTTACCATCTATTTTATTATTGAGCAATAGACAATATATATAAATTTATGGGGAATTGTTTTTAGTTGCAAAAATGCTAAAAATATTTGTAAACATAGCAGAATTTTATTTGGATCAGTGATAGATCGTGATAGGTTTAGACAGACATCTATCAAGTGATAAATATCTATCTGGGTCTATACAGATAGAAAGTAAAATTTTACTATATTTGTAAAATAGGTCATTTTGCTTTATTTGAAAACAATTCTAAATTTTATACAATTTTATACATTTGAGACATTTTTTTCCAACATAATAGAAACACACAAATATTTTTGTATGCAAGGTAAATTATTGAATTGTTTTCAAATATAGCAAAATGAGCCAAATTATTTTAAAATATAGAAGAATTTTACTATCCCCGATAGACCGCGATAAACTTCTATCGCTCCTAAACAGTGAAAATTTTCTATACTTATAAATAGTTTGATATTTTTTCTATTTATAATAATTTTTCTAAATTATTTTATAAAATTTTATTAAATGTAAAAACTTCGTTTTATTTATAAAAACTTCTATAAATATATAAAATTCAAAAATTTTCCATATATTTTTTTGAATAATTATATCAAAGTATATAATAATTATTAACTAATATTACTTAATCTATATATTATATACATTTAAAGTTACATTTTATATGAAGGTTATTGTCCATAATCTTTTTAAAATCTAACCTATAAATCCTTAAACTTTCAATTTTGGTTCTACCAAGTCACTTTAAAAAATGTCCGATATAACTATAAACTTTCAATTTTAAATCTAAAATATCTCAAAAGTATTAAAAATGTCTATGAATTAACCGTTTTATTAGACAAAAAAACTATTTTTGTCTTTAATTAAACCCTCACTTTTCAAATGTGTAATAATTTTATTAGAAAAAATTAAATTCAATGTCTAATAAAAAAAAGTTTTAGTTATTAATATTTCAATACATAAATCACTTGTTGGATGCATAATTGATATTTTAAGAATCAATTAAGACACACAAATCAATAATTCGAGGACCTATTATGGATTTTTTAAAGTTCAAACACGAAATGTAGATAGAAGTCTAAAATTTCATGGGCCATATTCCTATCCTTATATAAATTGTGCCTCGTGAAATAAGTTCCTAGATCTGCCATTGTTTCTTAGCTTTAATTGCATCATTTAAAATTTTCAGTGGATAATTGTATCAAATAAGATTAAATGAATCAATTGAGATCCTTAATTCATATTCTATTTTAAAATTATTCAAGCATATTTTGTACATGTGTAAAAAAAATTATTTAAATAAATAAATACATCTACATTTTAGAATTGTACCCCTTAAAATTTTAAATTAATAATTGTATCAAATAATATCATAAATTTAGATCTACATTAAGATTATATTTTAAAGTTGTAATGTATAATTTTTACATATATAAGACTGCCCCAATGAAATGATTAACCCATATTATTAAGAGAGAAAAAATAGTATTTATAACTCATATTAAAAAAAAAAAAAAAAAAGTAGAAAATAGTACGACTGCATTATAATTTGAGTGGTTTTTTATCACATCTTCATTAATTAATTAATTTATTTATTATTATTATTTTTTTGTACTGATTTAAATTCATCCAGTTTAAATGGATGTAAATATTAGTTTAAATTTTTAATTAACATAATCCAAATTTTAGACTTTAAATCGATAACATTGGTTTGAATTTGTACAAATGGTGAAGACGACGGAGGCGTCAGGTTCGTATAGGTAGCCATTGATGTTTTGGCGGGAAAGATTTCGATGGAGAAGAATTTGGTAAGAAGTAAAATGGGCTGTGGATTCTTCAGAACGATTCCTCCTTCTTCCCTTTGATATTAGGCTTTTTCTCCATAATTGCAACGTACAAACTTCTCGTTTCACTTCCTCTGCACCTGATGTGTGTTGCTTTTCACTGTCCCTCATTTCCTCCATGATTTTGATGTATTGGATTTCGTCTTATCGTATGATTTGTATTTTCTGTATTTTCTTTCAAATGATTTCATGTTCTCTCTCTATTTGCAATCAGAGAAGTCGAGCAGATTAAGATATCATGAAGCGAACCGATCGCGCTACCTCTGGAAGCTCAGAACCTAAGGTTAGGTTTTCTCTTGCTTTATTGCTTTCTGATTGATTCGCGTGGGGGAACAAACACCAGTGGACTCAATATTCAGTGGAACGATTTTTATTTTGTTCGTGTAGAAGGCAAAGGAAGTTTCCCTAATTTCTATGAAAGAGTTGTGTTTACCATCTGAAGAACCAGAAAACGAGGTTAAGCATATTCTCTTTGATTATATATTTTATTTGATGACTGATGTTAAACTCTGCACGTAGGATTAGAGAGGTGTTTCTAGTTTTTTTTTTTTTTTTTTCTTCCTCGTTTTTATCATAATGCCGGAAGACTTGCTAACTTGTGAGAATGATTTGTCATTTGGCTGGTAGATTGTTTCGTTCAATTTTTTTCTATATCGAAATGACAATTTTACATTTCTTCTTTCACATGTTTCATTTTACTTCTTGATTATCCCGCTTCTAAATTCATGGTTTCCTATTTCATCGTTTATAATGATAGAAGAGGTTTGATCGTTCAGTGGACTCAATCAGTCAGCTGCCGCAAGATATTCTAGTCTTCATCCTTTCTCTTCTACCACTGAAAGAAGCAGCGAGGACCAGTACTTTGTCACACAGGTGGAGATGTTTGTGGTCTTATATCCCTTGTCTGAATTTTGATGCTCAGGAGAAATTGCTTGATCTACAACTTACAGAAAAGAACTTGGAGAGTGAGGGACGACACTACGTAAAATGGGTGAATCGAGTCATTGATTCATACAGGGGTTCTAATCTAGAAGCATTAAGAATACGGTTTAGTTTGGATTCAAGGTTTCAATATGACGTTGATAAATGGGTCCAATTTGCAATCCAGTGGAACCTCAAAATGTTTGAGTTGAACTTATCGGATAGTTATGATTCTGGAAAGTATAGTCCTTGTTCTTTTCCACAATTATCTGGTGGACCGATGGAGCATTTCCCAAGAGCTATGTTTTCTAATTCTAGTTCTCTTACAAGCCTGAAGTTGATAGCTGTCAATGTTGGTGGAGAAGCTCTGGAGTGCTTCTTAACCAACTGCCCTCTTCTCGACGTATTGTGCGTCAAGTATTCTCATTGTCTTGTGAGTCTTAGAGTTATTGGTGCATCACTTAAATTAAGGCAGTTAGAAGTATGCATGTGCAACTACCTGGAGAGTTTAGAAATTTCTGCACCAAATATTGAATCTTTTAAATATGTTGGACCCTGGTTAAGCATGCCACTAAAGCACACACCCAAGCTCCTTGAGACATATTTTGGAAGTGAGTTTGGTGTAGAGATAATCGACAACTTTTTTCTGCTCTCGAGCTACTCTTCACAACTGCAGAAACTTGTTCTGGACCTTGAGGTTGACTTCATGGTTTGTATTGTATGTTTGTTCGTTCCATCTTGATTCTTGAAGTGGAAGGAAGAATACATTTTTTCATGTGCACAATCTTTTGTTTGGTCAATAGGAAGACAAAGGATTTCGAAAATGGCCTACTTTAGCAAATCTCAAGGAGCTGGAGTTAATAGTGATAGCTGAAGGTCATTGTTCCCTTATTGGCTTCACGTCCCTGATAAAAGCATCTCCTTGCTTGCTGAAGTTCACATTAAAGGTGAATGATCTTTTTTGCTTTCTGGCCTATATAAATTATAGATTTCAAAACGTGGTTGATTTTGTTTTTCTTTTTCTTTTGGCCAAACGTTTAAACGGAAATATATTTTTATGTGAAACACTTGCTGGTGATTTTTATTTTTCTTCTTTTCTCCAACCTGAATTGTTTCTAAATTATGTCGCAGTTAGACTATCTCGATATGTTTGAACAGCGAGCACTACGCAAGGTGAGAAAATTCCCTCATCAACACATCAAAGTGGTAGAATTGGCTGGATTTGTTGGGAAACCAATTGATTTGGAGCTTGTCCAGTATTTCTATAAGAATGCCGTTGCACTTGAGGAGATTGTCTTTGATACGCGCAAGCCAAAATATATGGGAACTATATTTGAAAAGAAGCAAAATGCAGAGACTCTAGAAGGTAGAGAGTGCGCAAACAATCTTCGATCAGATCTTTTTTCAGGAGTGAAGGTAACAATCATTTAGATAAGAAATCAAAATTCTTGGCTGGTATCTGTGTATATATATAGAACTATCTTTTTTTGTATAGCTGAGGTTTTTTGGAGGAATTTAGTATATTTAACCGTATGGAAAGCTCAGCCTGCAGTTCATTTTTGTTAGACTACATTTTTGTTATGTACATCCAAGAAATTGGCAATGGCTTTTGAACAAATATTTTGGCCGTTCAATTATTTACTCTTTAGCTATTGTCTTGCTTTTGTAGTTTATGGATTGACCTCTTCCGGATTAAACATCAAAACAGTTTAAACTATGCTTCTTCGATATTTTTAATTACGTTTGGAGTGTCGAAGTGTCCAACATATATGAAGTATTCAAATCAACTTTTTAGTTGAGGTATGCTTTAATTATTAAGTTAGGTTCACTTCTACGATATAGCTTTGTTATCACATAAATTTTAATTATTTTCAATTTTCAAGTACAAGTAAATTTAATTTAACACACGCAATTTTATATAACTTCTTAGTAGGTAAGTAATCTATTTGTAAAAAAATATAACTCGTCTCTTAGAAAATATAAGTTTTTTTCCTTAAGTTCAACAGGTGAGAATTGAAATTACAAGATTTGAGTATCTATATCTTAACAAATCGAATCAATACTTATATTATTTTGAGTAAGTAAGCTTATGCCCACAATGTTTATTTTACTTGGATTTTTGGTACAATTTACAAATAGAGATATAAAGAAAAAAAATAAAGAAAACAATAATGAAATATGTTAGGAAAAGAAGTTTACAAATAGAATGGAGGGTGAAATCCACGTCCACAACCGAGCTCACGTAATATCGAAACATTGGATAACTCCCAACTTTTTAATACAAAACTTCATCCATTCCTATCATGGAAAATTATCTCGTTCCCGCTGCAAGCTCACTACAATCTTTTCTGTTACAAACCAAATGCAAACCCTCTTAAACCCTTCTCATTTCTTCAACTTCCCCAAACTCCCAACCTCTCGGAACTCCAATTCTCCTCATTCTTGCTTTCAATGGCGTCCTCTCCTCTGTCCACCGCTTACTTTTCCCGGCAACTTCAGTTTAAAGTGCTTCAGCTCAGACGAGTTCCCTGTGGACGAGTCCTTCCTCGAGAATTTTGGTCCGAAAGACAAGGAAACAGAGGACGAAGCTCGCAAGCGTAATTGGGTTGAGCGTGGTTGGGCTCCCTGGGAAGAAGTCTTCACACCAGAAGCTGATTTTGCGCGGAAGAGTTTGAATGAAGGCGAGGAAGTGCCGCTTCAGACGCCTGAGGCGATTGAAGCCTTCAAAATGTTGAGCCCGAAGTACCGGAAGCAGAAGATGGAGGAAATGGGGTTGACGGAGGATGACTATTACCGCACGCAATGCGAAATTAAAGGCGAGATACCGGAGCCTCTTGAGACGACGTGGACTAGGCCGCTGGTCCTTCAAGTCGTTCCTCCACGGGACTGGCCTCCGAGGGGTTGGAACGTTGATAGAAAAGAGCTGGAATTTATTAGGGCAGCGCACAAATTGCAAGCTGTGAGGGTGGACTTGGATCGGCTTGAGAAAGATGTGAGGACGGTTACTGAAGATTTGTGTTTGGACAGATACAAAATGTTTTTGAAACAGTACAAGGAGTGGGTTGCTGCGAATAAAGATAGATTGGAGGAGGAGTCCTACAAGGTTTGTCACCAACAACCCCCCCCCCCCCCCCCCCCCCCCCCCCCCCCCCCCCCCCCCCCCCCCCCCCCCCCCCCCCCCCCCCCCCCCCCCCCCCCCCCCCCCCCCCCCCCCCCCCCCCCCCCCCCCCCCCCCCCCCCCCCCCCCCCCCCCCCCCCCCCCCCCCCCCCCCCCCCCCCCCCCCCCCCCCCCCCCCCCCCCCCCCCCCCCCCCCCCCCCCCCCCCCCCCCCCCCCCCCCCCCCCCCCCCCCCCCCCCCCCCCCCCCCCCCCCCCCCCCCCCCCCCCCCCCCCCCCCCCCCCCCCCCCCCCCCCCCCCCCCCCCCCCCCCCCCCCCCCCCCCCCCCCCCCCCCCCCCCCCCCCCCCCCCCCCCCCCCCCCCCCCCCCCCCCCCCCCCCCCCCCCCCCCCCCCCCCCCCCCCCCCCCCCCCCCCCCCCCCCCCCCCCCCCCCCCCCCCCCCCCCCCCCCCCCCCCCCCCCCCCCCCCCCCCCCCCCCCCCCCCCCCCCCCCCCCCCCCCCCCCCCCCCCCCCCCCCCCCCCCCCCCCCCCCCCCCCCCCCCCCCCCCCCCCCCCCCCCCCCCCCCCCCCCCCCCCCCCCCCCCCCCCCCCCCCCCCCCCCCCCCCCCCCCCCCCCCCCCCCCCCCCCCCCCCCCCCCCCCCCCCCCCCCCCCCCCCCCCCCCCCCCCCCCCCCCCCCCCCCCCCCCCCCCCCCCCCCCCCCCCCCCCCCCCCCCCCCCCCCCCCCCCCCCCCCCCCCCCCCCCCCCCCCCCCCCCCCCCCCCCCCCCCCCCCCCCCCCCCCCCCCCCCCCCCCCCCCCCCCCCCCCCCCCCCCCGGCGTTTTTAGGAGGTGAATTTAGAGTGATCTCGAGCATGTTGTGACTGACTGTTCCATCCATCTTATCTCATCGAACTGATGCTTTTTTACAGTACGACCAAGATTATCATCCTGGTAGGAGGAAAAGAGGGAAGGACTATAAAGAAGGCATGGTGAGATTTATGAATCGCCTATATAGTTCTAAAGTCTAATGAAGTTTATTTAAACCTGTAGGATTTTGATTGTTTTTTATATACTGTCTTTTGCAGTATGAGCTTCCGTTTTATTATCCAGGACAAGTAAGTTCCTTGCCCTATTCCTTAAATTCAACTATGGACATACACTATGAATGTGTCTTTCCTTTTTATGTTGGTACAAAGATGCTCTCTATGCTATTGTTATAAACACATTTAACTTTAAGCCGAAGCACTCTTTTTTATTTTGCTATTTTCAATTTTAAAAAATAAATAAATAAAATTTGCTATCTGTTGTTTTTCTTTTTAGAGTAGCACTTGCTTTCATTGAGAAAAAAATAAAATAAAGTACAAGGACGTACAAAAAACCAAGTCCACAGAATCCTAGTAATGAAAGAGGTACCAAGTAAGATGTTATCTAGAGAGTAATTACAGAAAACCTTCAAAGTCGAAGTCCAAAGATACATGGAACCTCACCAAGGATCAAACTTCAAAACTCAAAAGGATTCCTCTCCACACCTCTAAACACTCTTATTTCTCTCACCCCAGAAAAGCCATAACAGAGCACACACCCATCACTCCATAAAAAATGTCTTTCTCACTAAAGGGCAGATAGAGGAAGAACTCCTCAATCGAGTCTCTAACAATCCCCTAACATAATGACTATCTGTTGTTAAATGTACATGAAATGAGAAGATAACATAATGGCACTCTCCATGCAGATTTGTGAAGGGAAAGTAACTACTTTACACCTTTATCAAGGAGCTTTTGTTGATATAGGAGGTGTATATGATGGGTAAGCCCGGTTTTTTATGTTGATCTTCGTTAATGTCTGTGGTCTCATTCTGTTGGATTGGAGTCTGTTCTTGTAGTTAGTGTTAGGGCTCCTTTTTGTGAGTTGGTTTTTTGCATGTCCTAGTACATAATTTTATTTCTCAGTTATAGCTTGGTTTCTTATTAATATATATGGGTGTGTGTGTGTGTGTATCCTTTGATGTGGAATGAAGTTTTAGTTCCTAATAGTTAAGAGCACAAAAGTCAAGCAATCTCAGCTTTGTTGTCTCATTGAAAGATTTCCTCTCCACATCACCGGAACATTTATTGATAGTTTTTAATGTATCATTATTGGTGGGATTATTTCTCTGTTAATGAAAAAAGTCTTTTCCTTGATCCTCTAGCATTCTCTAGAGTTCATCCAGCTTGAATAAAAGGACATCTCTAGGAGTTCGACCTGTATTTTGCTTGAATGTGTAGTATTCCTTTAGGCTCATACGTACGATGATTGCAGGTGGGTTCCCATAAAAGGTAATGATTGGTATTGGATTCGCCATCACATAAAAGTTGGTATGCCTGTGATCGTAGAGATTCTGGTGAGTGTTCTCTCAGTAGCATTTTGTAAATTTTATTTACATTTTCTTGTATTCATCATTTTTAAACCTCAACATGAGGGAGAACGGATTAATATCATAATATGGATCCACAAGGGAAAAGATCACAGTAAACTCCTTCAATATTTTTCCTTATTTATAGGATAAGAACTTTCGCAATTTTTGTAACTTGACATTCCCCAAGGTCAGATTTTAAGTTGACCTATTGTCATTTATTTTTTTATTTTTTATTTTTTTTTTGGGGGGGGGGCCCTAAAAGAAGGCCTTGCTCATTGGTTTAAGAATATATATCAGTGTCAGATTATTTTTCTTCTGATCATTGTTGTTTTCTTTGCAGGCAAAGCGAGATCCCTATCGGTTTCGATTTCCTATTGAAATGCGTTTTGTTCATCCTAATATAGATCACCTAATGTATGTAATTTTGACACCAGGCTATTCTTAATAATGATGAGTAGGACACCTTTATATGATATTTCTTTTTCATTCTATTACAATCGATATGTTGACATTTTTCCCTCAATATGTTAATCCTAGCTGTAATGTAAATTTCTTATGCAAACATGATAATACACCGTGTTTCATTGTGTCCTCATCTCTAGATTTAATAGATTTGACTACCCACCGATATTCCACCGCGATGAGGACAGTAATCCAGATGAAGTGCGGGTGCGTGCCTTTCAATCCTGAAAATGTTTCATTCTTTCCTATTTACCCTACAATTACGTTGTATATAGTGGAGTACATAGCTTTCCTGTACTATTTTTATTTTGGGCTCTGTCAGAGAGAGACCCATGAAATGTTTGATGTTATATATTATGAATTGAAGAAGGATCATTTTTTTGATTTTCTTGATTTTGAGCATTTGTCTCATTTCATTACTTCAATGAAGACCTCATCCATTGTGTTCGATCTGATTTTTGTGATTTTATAATCTCGAGAGAAAAGAGAGCAACTTACATGAATCTTTTATGTTAATATAACATTATCCAAGCATGGAGAAGTCTGCTCGTGCAGGATTCTCACAAGTAGTTCTAATAGGAGTCCTAGAAGAAGATTGATCTTTTTGTTTGTTTTCCCACTGTGCTAATCCAATGCTCTCTCTTTAGCGTGATTGTGGAAGACCTCCTATTCCTAGAAAAGATCCGGGAATTAAACCAGAAGATGAAGCGCTATTGTCAAATCATCCATATGTTGATAAGGTAACTCTTAGTGGTCAACTCTTTTTTGTATGAAGTCGTGCCATTTTCTAGCTGAATTTTGAAGCAAGAGTGTTTTACAATTTGTAGTGTTATCGGTATATTCCACTTAGAAAAGTGAATAAATCAGAAGAATTTCTTGATGGAATAAATATAATGGTGTGAACAATCCTTTATCTTAGGTTATTTAACTAGGATCCCTATTTTCAAGTTCATTTGCTTCTAAAGATCTTATGCTAATCAATTGTGTTCCTCCCAAATCTGAATTACTACATGGAAGAATCAGCATATTCTGTCTCCTTTTTTAGGATACTCGGGTCGTTTGTATTTCTTTGAATCTCTAATCACTAGTTGTCCTATTATTCTCGTTCCTCAATTCAGCTGTGGCAGATACATGTTGCGGAACAAATGATTTTGGATGATCTGGAGCTGAATCCTGATAAGTATAGGGACAAAAAACTTTCAGAGTTATCTGATGAAGAAGATTTTGATGAAGAAAACAATATTGAACATACCAAAGTACGTTATAAGAACAGCTTATTACCAAAGAAGATTCTGGTGAGCCCCCTCTTTTAACTGCATTGACATTGAGAATCACTTGCAATTGAAACGTCTACTAACCCTGTAGTCATCTTTGATTGTTAGAAAACAAGTGTCAAAGAACTTGATTTGGAGGCAGCCTTTTCTGAGCGTCAAGTAAGTGTTTTGGTGAACTTAAGACATCAAGCCTACAATATTTCCACTATTACTTGATCCTATTCCTTGCTATATATAAAATGTTATATATCTTATCTCACTCCGATTTTAATTTCTCCTCGGATTTAGGTTCACAATAAACTAAGACAAGAAGCACAGGATAGAGGAGAAGAGTACAAAATTACTAAATTGAGACGGAATATTGAAATGGATGAATATGACCTCATGCATTGGCGTAGATCTTTCGAGGAAAGAGAAGCATTAATCAGAGATATTAGTTGGTATTTTTTTATTTACGTCGCATTTTGTTTCCCCATTACAAAATTTTTTCATTTAGGCTATCTTTTGAGCTGTTTTTGCCCCAAAGGCTGAATATATTAACATTGTTTGGATTCTATTATGTCCAAAACTTTCAACCATAGATTGGCAGGCACGGGCAATCTAACTCTCCAACTTAACAGCAAAAATATTGGACATTTTCTCAGATAAACCATACAGTTCACTATATTAGCGGAGTAGTACCTTTCCCTCTTGTTGCATTATTTTGCTAACTGAAAGATCCGTAGTTCCTAAATTTCTCAATGGTTCTTTTCTTACCTGTTGACATCAGAAATTTTACCATCCTGTATGCAGCTGAAATAAATTTTGAGCTTGTCCGTGGTTATAAACTTATTTACTAGTTCTGTTATGCATCCACTTCTCATGCACGCTCGCAACCACTAATACATGCGAGTTAAGACTCACGAGCGCATCACCGCCTGAATTACCTTGTTTTTAAAGACATTTTTTGCTTTTTTGCAGCCGTCAAGCTCTTGGTCTCCCACTGGAAGAGCCTGGAAGATATGTAGATGCTACTTACTTCGGAAAAGATCAATATGACCCATCAAACCCTCTCTACCGTTATGACTACTGGGGTGAACCCAAGAATTCAGAGAAGAGCAAACAAGAACGGATGACAGATGCCCACAACAAATCTATAGTAGGCAAAGGCGTTGTTTGGTATGAAATGTCATACGAGGATGCAATTAAGGAGAGGATGGAAAGAGAAGCTCGTTCAAAGGTTGCAAAAGAAGATGATATAGACCAAGATGAAGACGATGAGGATGACGACGACGAAGAATTTGATTTCAGTATTTTACGCGACTCAGTAGATGAATTCTCGGCCCAACCTCACGTGAATGGAACTGAATCGTCTAGAATGTTGGATGAGGGTATGTTTGAGGATTAGTGTCTGAAGTAACTGGGGCATATATGATTGAACAGAAGAATGTCTGATGAGAGAGTTGGAGGATGGTAAAATGTTATAAGGAATTCTTTAGTTTAGGATTAAAAAAGATAGAAAATAGAAAATATTTCTCATCTTCCGCTCTTACAGCTTGTGATCAAACCAATTTTCATCTTCTCTTCTTTTCTATAATTCTTTGTAAGGAAAAAGGTTAATGGAATTCTAATGCCAATGGCATATTTTGGGACATGGATTATATCATTACGAGAGGAAGAAGTACAAGAATCAAGTTAATACATGAACTAAACGTATGTACAAGAATAAAACTGTAAGGTGCTATTGACTCTACTCTTGTTAGCTATATCTAGTTTGGCAAGGACGATATTTAACGAGTAAAGGGCACCTTTGGCAATATATAAATGAATTTTTTATACAGACAAAACTGAATATTCTAGGCACAGTATTTTCTTTGTTCTCTTTTCTTTTTTCCATTAAGATCCCCTTATGTTCTTCATACATTGGCAATCCATCGCTTCCAACTCTCGTCCTAACCCAAAAAATCAAATCAACTCAGCAAAACACCAAATACACATCCGAGCAATTGTCCCAAACAGCAACTTCAGCTGCGCTCTTCCTTTTCCTGTTAAACCTGGCTTCGATTTGAACTTTTTAAAGCCAAGGAAAAATCATGGAGCACAGAAGGCCAGTAAAGGATCTCTTAAGATCATCCGGATATCCCATCCATTTACCATGCTCAGATGTTGATAAAGAGAACGAAGAACAAAACTTCACTTCTAATCGATTTCCCCTTCTTCAACATCGTTTGCTGGCTTATTAACACTTTGGGGTGGTTCACTTTCTTCCTCTTCATCTTCCTCGTCCATTTTCATGTACAAACCAAGCTGTTCTAGGGGGTTACTACCTTGAAGCTTGAAACTGCCAAATCCATTTTGAGAATGTTCTGGGCTTGACTCCTCTGTGAAGTTCGGTAGATGCTCATCGTTGGAAGCCCTAAGCATCTCCAGATCCTCCATGAATTGACTGTTCTCATTAATATCAACAGTCTTCTCCATCTGCGTGACGGTAATAAGGATAGAATTTGAGAGAAGTTCAGACTGTCTGATGGCTAGCACAAGTTCATGATTATATTTGTATCCACTATATACCTTAAGTAAGGCCTGACGTGCAGCTTCTCTATCCAACTCTCTTTTCTTCTTAGCTTCGGCCGCAGCTTCAGCTTCAGCCTTCCTGCGAGCATCCTCTGCAGCTTTTGCCTCTGCTTGCAACCGGGCTTTTTCTGTATTGGAATTAAAAAAAAGATGAATATCAACTTTCTGAAGTAGTTTCGGTCACACTCTACTTTCTCTAGTGTGATTACAACCAGTCCTGTCATCAAACACAGAAGTAAAGACTCCAACCTTCTCTTTGTTGTCTTTCGAGTTCTTCCCTTTCCCTTCGCAGTTTTTCAGGATCCCGTTTGTCACCCTGTAGCCAAGTCAGTCAGCAACTTTCTAAACAGAAATATCTTGAATGAATATATATGTATCATGGGTCAGCCTAATACTGGACTAATCATAAGAAGAATCTCAGGTTTAACAAACCTTTTCAAGTGCCTTCTCTCGAGCTTTCAGTATTGTGTCAGCAAAACGGTTCCTTAATAAAGCTGCACGGTAAAGCCTGTCGGGGGAGACTTGCCTCTTAGATGGAGCACTCTCCCCTATATTGTTAAGCATCGAAGATAAGATGAAGCCCTGAAACCCTAAGGCAGATAACTTTTATCACCATGTTTTCATTCTTACCTTCCTCTTGGTAGCTATCTGACTCGATAGTGTTTGTATTGGCCTGGGTGGTTTGCTCAACTAGATCAATCCCATCTTCTTCATCTGCACAGTTGAGGGAAAAACAGCTTACTTCATTAAAAGCACTGATGATGAGCAAATCGCAGGAGGCAAAACCTCTGCCAGCAAACTGAAGATACAAGATTTACTACATCATACGCACAATTTCCAATTTCTAAATCACCAAGTTCATTTTGCTTCCGATCCACATTTGTTTCAGAACACAAAACTCCCTGCCAAGATAAAGGAAGGTCGAGTAAATTTTCTGCAACTCATTCTTTGCAGCTCTTTTATTAGAAATAAAGGTAACAGTACAACGGCAAGCACAATGAACTTAATGTACAAGGAAAATGTTAGGATACCTCCGAACTTGAATTAAGATCTGAAATATATTGAGATAAAAGATGAAACTACAAGATGACCCAAGTTTAAGGCACTTGGAACCTCCCTTCTTGAGTATGCTAACCCAAGCCTTAATTCACTCAAGAACTCCCTACCTTCCCTCACTCACCCCCTTCTACTCATAAGAAGATACACTAACGCCCTATCTAATTACCCTCGTGCCAGAGGCACTAACTATCGAAGTATAAAAAATCCCTAACTAGGTAACATTACAACGGCATGCACATGGAAAACTCCAAGGATAAAAAATCCTGCACATGGATATTTCACAAAGCATAACAACAATGAGCAATGAGAAAGACAACGCCAGTAAATTCAATAACATTTTCAGCCCACAAACAACTAGAGAATTAAGTTGCAACTCTGAATATTCAAGTTCTACAGTGACTGATAATTTCTAAAGAAAGAACACCACTGTTATCGTCCCAGAAACTAAAAGTTAAGAAAGCAACCAACATGGCTATAACCCATTTCCGCTCATTACGCCAGGTGGTTTGTTAGAACTCATCTAAGGTACTCAAAATTTAGAGCAACCCATTTAACGTCATCAAAATCATAGAACCCTCAGGCCCCAAGATAAATTGCAAATACTCAATACTTAGTGTCAACGTTCCAGCCATGAGTTATAGGCCGAGATATTCGTAGGAGCCGATGGAGGAAAATTCCATACAAACTAGAAAAATGGGAAGTTTTGTGTCTTTCTAGAAGTGGGAAATTGACACTTTTTGTTGCATAATTATGATTGATAACAACATCAATACACTTTGTCTAATGACCCAAAGGAATTGGGATTTTAACGTCCAAAAATTGAAAAGTGATCTTCATTGTCAACATGCTAGCTTAACTTTTCAGTTTGATTCCCTCCTTCAACAGTTAGCTTTCATGTTCTCAGTGCTCTCTTTGTTTGGAAACAAATAAAGTAAAACACATTCTTTTCTAATATAGGAAACAAAACAATTTCATTGATATAATAGACCATTTCTTTTTCCTTCATTCTTTTATAGTTAGAACATCTTGTGTTTCTTCCTTCATTCTTTTATAGTTACAACATCTTGTGTTTCGTGCTCTCTAATTACATATTTTTAGACAGTAGTAGGTTCCAGCACAATTCTGTAGGAAGAATTTTGTTTCAACTGCTATGTGACAACGCTTCAAAAGGAAAGCTAGAAGTTTTAATATAATGCTATTAAATTGTACTTCGAAGAATATGTTGAGAAATTAGAATTTTCAAGTATTGTGCAGAAATATTTGAAACAACAAAAAAAACTCATGTCACGTTTTGAGTCTCTGTAGACAGTTCAGTAACCATACATCTCGAGTAATTAACGGTGAGTTATCATGAGCTCCATTTGTTTACTTACTGAGCACTACTTGGTAGATTAACTTCTCTCTGTGGATTTTCAGAGAGCAAAGAATTATTTTGTAAAAACAAGGATGATCAACTAATTTATCTTCAAACGATGCAATAAACTCGAAAGGATTTTTATGAACATCCCCCACTAGAATCAGACGACCCAAAAGAAATTATGAAAATAAGAAAAAATGAGAACTTAGAAAGAAAAGCAAGCCCCCTCCCCACCCCACTTACATCTCCCTCCCAAAATCTGATTATGGTCAGATAACTAAGAGAACACTTGATAGGACAGAGAAAAGTCACTGTGCATCAATGAGTGATCTACCATGCACATAAATAAGGAAATATAACATTCTCTAAATCCTGTGTGAATTACGGTATTATATGTAATAAATATTACTTTAACACAGAATTCATTATAATAAATCAAAACTGTTTGCCAAATAAAAGATGATCAAGATATAAAAAGTTGCATTTTTTGTCAGACTATATTTATCTCACTCCATTAAACATCAAACACAGACAAAGGCAACCTTGAAGCTAGAACTCTCTACTTTAATATAAAAAAATACTGATTGAACAATCATAATAGATAAATCTAAATAATACAGGACATAATGATTCTGTGAGTTTTAATTATCGCCATGCGTCACTTAAAATTTTTTAAGTAGCATACTAAAGGTCATTTCCAATAACATCACAGAACCATACACATCCAGAACCCCTGCCTCACCAACTGATTTTCCCCTTGAGATGGGTAAATATTTGGTCAAGAAAAAGGGTTGTGCAAAAAGGGAGGGAAAAACACTGTCCATATAATTTAGTCCTAAGCGATGAATGTTTTTGGGTTTTCAATACCTTTGGAGCCACATTACTATCTAAAGCTTTAGCAGCATTAGATTCACTTCCCGACAAGCTTTCTGAGCCAGAATCTGCATGATCAGGCACCAGCAAGTTAAAGCTTTTCGTAAAAATTTTGATTTAGAATGAACGACAAGAATATGTTGACAGTGGTTCAAAGTTTTAAGCCAAAGCCAAATAATAATGCCAGAAATTTATAGATAGGACTTATGGGCAAGTAACACCACCAACCACTAGATGAAGAACCTGATTCACTACTCGAGCTACTGGAATTACTGCATTTACTATCCCTACGAACTGCATCTTTTTCTATCTCTATTGGAGGATAGCTTGAAACAGGGGGGTCATTCCCACCAACAATGTCTACATCCTCATCAATGGGATCATTTCCTATCAAGAAAAAAAAAATATATGAGAATTAAAACAGATACAGGGAAACAGCCTTCATTTTGAGCATAAATCAATCCGTGTACTACCTTTACTGGGTGGCATTGATGAATTGCTAAATCCTGATTCGTTATGAAGCTGAAGAGATGAACATGGCAGCAATCAGAAACCATTGAATAACACATTATAATCAGTGCAATTTGAATGATAGAAGTGAGAAAAAATGAGAATGGAAAAAATATATATACCTCCACTACACATGGTTCAGCCTTTGTGCATTTCTGCTTTTCCATCATATAATCGTCTAATAGCTTCCTCAATGCAAACAAGGTATCATCACTAAGAGCATCAATGTCAATTTCAAT
The DNA here is from genome assembly GCA_031780015.1 of Citrullus colocynthis. Lineage (NCBI taxonomy): Eukaryota > Viridiplantae > Streptophyta > Magnoliopsida > Cucurbitales > Cucurbitaceae > Citrullus > Citrullus colocynthis. The sequence goes on from QLSR01000225.1 coordinate 4,604,110, forward strand.
CTCATCCTCGCCAGCTTGAGAATTAGAACTGTGCTCCTTTAGGAAATCAATGATGCTTTCAGGCAACTCTCCCAGCAAAGCCTCCAACTCTACACTTAGTTTATGCTTCTCCTGCTCGGTCATGATTCTTACCACACTAGTTAGCTGAACATCAGGGTCATTTGTAGGGATTTTTGTCTTTTTTGAAGGTGGCACTGGCAGAGTACTTTCAGTTTCCTTAGGAACAAATGTGGCTGAAGGTACTTGGCGTTGTTCTTCACTTGTCACAGGGAGCTTCTTCTCTATAGTTTTCCATCTAACTTCAAAAAATTTACTTAGTGTCTTAGCCATGGTATGGACGTCATTCCCAGGAGGGTTGTAAGTCATCGCATTTGAAAAAGTAAGTCGAACATCAGCAGCAAAATCCAACGGATGTGTATATTCTCCTGCAGTTATCTTAGACTTTACAGTACCCAGATCCATAGGATGCTTTATGACAGTAAAGTAATCTGGAATATTCAACTTGACCACATCCACTGGAGTGTTAAAAACCCAACCAAACGTATGTGACATCAAGCGTTGCAGCAGCTGTTCACATTGTTTCAATGACGCTGTCGAGGAAGCAGATACAGCAGCTGGTTTAGCAGACTCAAACCGCCCAGATGAGCTTCTTTTAGCAGAAGGCCCATTGCGCCCAGAGGGCAGTGGCTTTTTAGCAGGAGGAACTGAAACCTCAGACAACCTATTAAAAGTCTCTGGAGGAGCTCCCCTGTGCTGATCACTAGAACTCTGGATATTACTAGACGAAGAGACGGCAAAAATTGAGCTAACATTAGAAGCTTTTTTTTGCAGCAGTCGGACCTGTTCAAGTTCTAACTTTAACCTTATCTCTAAATCCTTCCTTTCAGATCGAGACAATGTTGATAGAGAAAAAACTTGAAGAGGAGCACCAAAACAATCGAAACCATCTGCATTCATACTAATACGTTTCCTCTTAATGGCCCGTGAATCATCAAGAGTAGAGATTCCAGTATCCATTCGTCCAGAGCTCCCAAACCCTTCTGATTCGCCAACTGTTTCCACAGCATGTCGGTAATCCGGAACAAAACCAAAAGAAAGCCCTTTGGAATATTTCCTCGATTTCCCCATTGCCTGTGAAAGTGAATACTTTCGAGATTCCTTCTGTCCAGCAAACTCTATAGGAACAGTCGGAGCCATAGGATTAATTCCCAGCAACTGCACATGTCAACCGCAACCATAAATTTTGTCCCCAAACTGTAATCTTAGAATCCAAATTTTCAAGATAAAAGCTTCAGCCCAATACTACAAAGGTCCCAGTTGGAAGAAACATATCCCAGTTATTAGTTTTTACCGAACAATGAATTAATTTTAAGTTTGCCCTTTTTATATTGACAAAAAAATCTATAGAAATTAATACTTTATCCGGACAACGGAGTCCTTCTGTCCTCGACCAGTGTACGCAAGGGTTGCCATTTGTGGGAATCTCAAGCTCGTGGAACAAATTCACTATTTCATTCCTGGATGAATTCCAACATCAACAGGTTGACAGAGAACAGGTTCAGATAAGTTCCCAGAAGTCACTTAGACAATAGACAATGACTATACAACCAAATCCTCAAAAACCCACTGGCCAAGTTCAAGCAATTGAAACCCTCGCAAACTCCGACCACATAACCATATATTTCCTAAAAACGAAATTGCTTCTTCAGCCCATCAATCTTCCTGCTGTCGCAAACAACAACCTCACTCCTCAAATGAAATACTTCCGCTCCCGCCTTTGGGAGAAGCAAAAAGAAAACGAAAGAAAAACACGAGAAGGAGAGAAAAATCGAAATACAGCAAAGGCAGAATCTAATCCAAGAACAAGATAAACCCCTCAAAACGAAACCCTAGATCGAACAGGAGTAAACGAAATCACACCAAAATTCAAAAAAGGAAACACATTAGAGGCAAAAACCCTATGAAGGCGCTGGTAGAAATCCCATTAGAAACCTGGATCTCGAGCAGAGCCCGTCGCTCGCAATGCGAACCAACCCCCGTAAAGACGAAAACCCTTCGATAACGTCCTTTACAGAGAGAGAGAGCGAGAGAGAGAGAGAGAGAGAGAGGAATGAGAAACCGCAGCGAGAAATGGACAGTTGAGGCCTGAGACTCAGATTGTTGGGCTAGTTCGCTGTCTTATTTAAAGGCCCGCAGGCCTCGATCCCCGCCGCTAGCAAATTAATCTCAGCCGTCCATTCTCTCCCCCTCCAAAGATCCTAGGCACAGTATCCAAACCCATTCAGACACGTCCGATTCAGATCTGATGGTGTGTTTCTCTAAGAAATTATTTTCAGTAAATTAAACCTAATCCAAATACCCGCAAAACTCTCGGGAGTAGAGAATTGTTACAACTCGCGCTAGGATGCGGCAACGTGTGATATTGGCTGCATGTTTTCTTTTGCCCGCGAGTGAGGAAAGTTTGATGGGGACGTCGACCACGTGTCTATTTGACTTCTTACGGCAGCAAAAAGTTATGTGCTGAACAGAACTTGGCATCACTCTCCTTTTATTATTGTTTTCCTTTTTCTTTTTTAGTTACTACATTGTTTTTTATTATGACGCCATAATAAGTAAGAGTTTGAAATTATTAAGTTTAATTCTCAAACCTTTCGATACTGTTTGGATGCAAGTTGGTTGTTACAGTCAATAATTATTATAGTTTGTATTTAGAGTATATATTATTTTAGTTCATAGTGTATTTTGGGTATAGTATTTTAATTTATGTTACAAGATGATAGTTACCAAATGAAATTTTTGTGCATATGACCTTTTTAGTGACACTTTTATGATTGATGATCTGCCCCTCACAAACATATGAAATCTAACATTTCTACTTACGTCACAGAGCACTACTGCTTTTTTATAATATATCGTGTTAGCAGTGGTTATGTTTATTATAGTCCTAACATAATGATCATGTCTATCATGATTCTTATTATTCTATACTTTGTTGTGCTTTCACGAATATTGCGCTTGAATGGAGAAAAATAAGGATCAAGATAGACATGACAACCGCGTTAGAATTACGATAGACATGGTTATCCCTAATGTGAAACGTTATAAGGGATAGGTCATAAATCATGCTTACTTCACCCAAGGCAAATTTGGGGCCCATACGTCCCCTTAAGTTGTGATTCATAAGTCTTTAACATTTTATAATATATTGTTGAAAATGTAACCAAAGTCTCACATTGCTTAAATAAGGGGGTGATCATAAGTATATGAATAAATACAACTATTTTTAATTGTGTGAGCATTTTTGGGTAAAATCAAAAGCAAAGTCATAATCAAGGTGGGTGAGCCTCAATGACATAGTTATAACTGATAATAATGAAACTGTGATTGAGCTTTTTGACAAATGGGGTTTTCTGTTGAGGAGTTGTTCAGTTAAAAATTGGCATGTTTTCATTATTTGAGTTTTAAAAGTTTTTGTTGTGTCTAGGGATCTCCTCGAGGAATTGATCATTTAAAAATTGAATGCATGTTTTCATTATTTGAGTTTTATAAGTTTTTTTTTGTTGTATCTAGAGATTGCAACGGGGTGAGGCGGGGTCGATGATGCACTCCCCATTCCCATTTTCGTGGGGATTTTTCATCCCCTTCCCTATTCTCGTTTTTTATTTTTAGTTACTGTTTTATTTAAAATCGATTAAAATTTGACATTTAATTATAAATATTTTAGATAACAAGTTAGTATTATTATTATACTATTACTTATTTAGATGAATAATTTTAAAAAATATTTGAGCGGTAATTTTAATTTTAAAAAAATTACAATTATTATATTATAAAAGTGAATTTTAAACAAATTAAGCTAATTTTTTTATTTTTATATTATGAAATGATAGTTCAAAAATTAAAATTAAAAAAAAAAAAAAGAAAAACTGAAGCTACTGTTATATTTACGAAAACTAAAAAGAAATTAGTAAATTAATTATATAAATAAGTAAGATTTCAACATCTTGAATATTAATTGAAGGTAGAATATTTGGCATGAGTAAACCATTTGAAATAAAACAAAAACAAAAACAAAAACAAAACAATAAATAAAGCTAGTGTAGTGTTATATCACTACAACAAATTATACATTTAATGACTCATGAACAGTGCCAGAAATAGAGTAGAAAGTGAAAAAATAGTCATTAAATCCAAAATCATACGTTTTTTGCAGGAAAAAACGGAAATTTTCGGATTTGGCAGAATACATGACTGTTTTTATATGTCATTGACTTATGACTGAAAAAAACAGTTATTAAATGTGAGTAAACGAAAAATGCGCGATTTTTGTGGGAAAATACGCAAAGTCTCAGTTTTTTTTTTCGAGAGAGAGCGAGAGAGAAAGGGCAAGTGAGGGAGGGAGACATAGAGAGTGTTTGATCTGAGAGAGAGACCCAAAGTAAAAGAATATTTGGGTTCGAGTATAGGGCAGTGAAACCCTCCCAACCCCGACTTGGAACTTGTTTTGTGTCCCTAAGTTGACTCATCTTTAGTCAAATGGGGAATTCTCCACTCCAACCAGGGTGGAGATGCGCAGGAATTTTTGCCTAGACTTTATATCTTTTGAATTGGTAATCATTTCATTTTTTATTTTTGAAAACTGAGTTTATTTCCTCTAAATTTCTTACAATGATTTGCATATTTCTAAGTACAATGTTTGAATTTTTTGCCAAGTTCTAAAAACAAAAACAATTTTTTAAAAGTTACTTCTTTTAGGTTGTCTTGTTTTTTAAACCATTGCTAAAAACTAAATAACAAATAAAGAAACTTGGAGGTAGAAGTAGTGTCTATATGTTTAATTTTCAAAAACAAAGATAAAAAACGAAATAATTACCAAACAAAACAACTAATTAATAATGACAAGCAAAAATTTGCATCGCACCTACGAAGTAAATTTTGAAAAGCATATGTGGTACCTGTAAAATTAATTACGTATATCATAAGACTAATAATTCACTTTAATCCAAATTTCATAATTGACAACATTTCAATATCTTTCAAGCAGTCAAATTTTATAATCAATTGTGGTGCTAATAGATGTGAAGGGTTATTCTCAAATGTAGCAAAATGAGTCAAAATATTTACAAATATAACAAAATATCATTGTCTATGAGTGATAGACTACTATCGTCTATCGTTATCTATTAGTGATAGACACTGATAAACTTTAACAGCTTTCTCATTTTAAATAATTGCCCTTATGTTAATGGTGATATGAAGTCAATCATGCTTATAATTTATACATTGGTCGTCTAATCAATTTTCATAACCATTATGATAAAGGGAAAAAAAGACTCAATAATATTTCAAAACACTATGGATTTTAGAGTTAAAATAAAACTTTTCAAAATATAAGAACATAGTTTAAACACATCTAAAAAATTGGACAATTGGGTATAATGTAACCATAAAGAAATGATAAATAATTAATTGATATCTTGATAATTGTACTTTTTTTTCTCTTGGATAATATAGAATGGGGGAATCGAACTTCTTTTGAGGCTAATAATACAAATTTTATATGAACGGTTTATATTCATATTGCCTTGTATTTATTTGGCTTATACCATATAGTAGAATCCAAGTTTTTTTTTTTTTTAATAAATAACTTATTTATGTTACTATATTTTTAAAAGCAATACATTGATCTTGAGATTTTTGTACGAATGACTTCTTTCAATTTGGTCTAAGGTTCAAAAGCGAATGAAATTTGTAGGACTCCTCTTTCCTCTAACTTTTTGCTCATTCCTCCCACTTCTTTGATACTTTTTCTTCATCAAATCTAAATTTCTTTTCTTCAATTTTTTCCCCTCGCAACTGGGTTCTTCTTCCCACTCTTTGGTTTGTTAGTTCTTTATTCTTCCTCTCGCTCTCTCTCTCTTATTGACATCGCTCCTTAGTCTCACGAAGAAGAAGAAAAAATGTGGAAAAGGAGGAGAAAAAAAATAATCAAAAGTTGGAGGATAAAGGAAAAAAAAGTGAGAATCGAAAGTGGTAGAAATCGCAAAAAAGGGGATAAACAACTATAGATTGAGATCAAACAGAAGAATAAGGGGGGAAAGAGTTGTTGATCGAAGAGAGAAGAAGCCAACAAGGAAGAAGAAAGAATTGTAATAATTTTGATAATTTCACAAGAGAATCACATGAGTTGAAAGTTAAAAAAAAAAAAAAAAAAAAAAAAAAAAAAAAA
>QLSR01000225.1:4610695-4637009 GCA_031780015.1 Citrullus colocynthis
AAATTAAAAAAAAAAAAAAAAAAAAAAAAAAAGAAATCATTTGTTTTCAAAACCTAGGTCAATTTCCAGTTCGGCATCTCATTTTCGGTCATCTACACCATTTTCTTATTAATATCAATGTTGACATTCAAGCGATATGATTTGTGCTTTTAGTGTAATATTGTCTATTGTTATTCAAATGGAGCATCTCATTAGTTAGAACCAAAAGCTTTGATATTGTCTATAGATTTTTTTGTATCTCCTAAATTTCCATTTTATTGTTCAAATTAACTAAAACAAAGTTGGACAAAGACATGTTCATCGTATTGTTATCTTAAGAATCAATGAAAACCATCAAACACGACACTATGGATACTTAGCATAAATAAAATATGTTATTATTCCCTACATATTTAGAATATAATGTTAGTTTTTATGTACATCTTTAGAATAATGAATATAAAATTATACGTTCTATTCCAATAATTAATCTTTAAATTAAAAAAATATGTACCACCAACGTTTTTCCCACTTTGAGGAGGTCCTTAAATTAAGCCTCTATTTGAAAGAAATATATATATAACTATTTTTTCTATTAAAACCACGTATTTGAAAATATTTAATGCTTCTAGAACTTTTTACATCGTGGATTACTTTATTGCGACAACCATCTCTTTGCCTTTGCTCAACATTTGAGGACTCATCACAATATTATCTATTGTAAGACTAAAACCGTATTCTACTTTTAGAATATATTCGAAATACTTCATTAGCTACTAAGGTCAATATTCTTTACCATTTTAAAAGCATATTCTAAATACCAAACATTGACTTACTTGAGTCCATGTTTGCATTTTTCCACAATTAGATAGGACAAGTTTAGTGGTAATTAAGAAGTAGCACCATTTCTTTTCACTTCAAGAAGAGTCCTTGATTAGCTTATTTAAAAAAGATGGAAAATCGTCAAAAACAGCAATAAAATTTTTATAACTTTTTTGACCAATTGTTTGAGTGTTACATCTCAATTAAGGTTGATGTTGGAACCATAACAAAAATTTAGCTTCTTTTAATGGCACATCAACTTTTTTTTTTCTTCCTGATTGACTATTATTCTATACATTTTCCACAAACCTTCCAAATCTTAAGTAATCTTGAATAAAATGTGGAAAATTTTAAATGCTATTTGTGACAATTTTCCATAAAAGATCCACTTAACATTCCCTTAATACTTGAAACCTTAATACTTTTTCAATTCGAAATAATTTCATGTTTATTGTTACAATAATAAAAAATTGTCACTTTTATTCAACATTTGAAGTTTCATCACAACATTATCTAACATAGACTAAAATCATATTTTGCTTTTAATATATTCCGAATACTTCCTTAACTAATAAAAGTGTAAAACCATATTCTTTTTCCTTTTGAAATATATTCTAAATACCACATTGACTTACTCTGATACCATATTTACATCTTCACACAATCATATATTTTCAAATTAGAAACTAATTATGTAAAAGTGAAGTCAAATAGCTTATTAGCAATGGTCCGGAAAAGATGAAGCAAAAGTAAATTACGAAATTAAAGTCACCAATGTCGTCTTTGATTAATTATTAATAAAGAAATCAAACCCCAAAAGCAAGTAGCTAGCAACAGGGATTCGAAACAGCAATAATGGCATCATATTCATACCACCGCCATTGAAACGAAGACGAAGCTACTCGTTGTTGTAACTTTTAACAGTCTTCCCTTGGCCCATCGCCCAACGAGAGAGAAGATAGAGCTGAACAGTCTCATTCGCAGCATGACATCCCATAAGCAAATAGTTTCGAGGCCGAACCATATACCCAAATCTCATGCATAACAACGAATATACGCACAGAACTGCAATATTACCAAACAATCATTACAAATCAAGCCTTGGTTGAATTCAAATTATATTGAGAGTGCAATGTTTTGAACCTGAAGTCATTCTCCCGGAAATCATATCAGCGGGTTTTCTTACATCTGCAAGCCCCTGCGATTGATTACAGTTTACACGACAAGCAAAGAAGAGCATGTAAATGAAAAATTAAGAGATCATCAAGACTTGAGATAATGTTGTAATGGAAAATTAGCAGGGCATACAGCAGCGACGAAACCAAAGTTAGCAACAGGCCCCCAAAAATGAGTTGTTTTAGGGCCAACGGGGCTGTTGAGAAAAGCGCGGAAAGAAGGCATCGAATTAAGCCTCGCACTGGAATTTCTTGCTTTAGCGGCAGCTACGAATGAAAATCACATACAAACTAAAGAGAATTAAAGAATCAGAAGCAACAGGAAATCCTATGAGATTCAGTCAAGAATGTATTAAAAAAAGGAAAGAAAGTAAAGCAAGAAATGGATTTCTTAATATTTTCCATCGCCATCTACTTTTCCCTAGGCGATAAACTTTGATCCCACGAGTGATTGCGTACTTACTTGTGTAGGAAAGTTCCTCGAAATTGGACTCGATTACGACGGAATTTCGGCCATTGAAAATTAGGTATCCCCGCCCCTAATTGCGACGGCGAGGACGCCGAAGCGGCGATCGAGGAACAGAGTAAAATCAAAGAATATCTTGAAGCAAGACGTGCTAATCTCTAGACTGTGGACCCGATGCGAGGATTTGAATTTAGAAAGGTCAAGATGAAGGTCGGAATGGCTGGGCGGCGATGGTGGAGATGAGAGGGCCGTGCAGGAGTAGTTTGTTTGGCGGAGTTTGCGGATAACGACGGTGCTAGTGCTTGCGGGTTTGTTGGGAACTTCTGCAAACTAAAATTAAGATGGTGGATAATAGATATCCGTTATTTAAATTTACTTTACTTTTTAAAATAATCCTCAGGAAAAATGTAGCAAAACAAATAAATATAATCTTCAAAAATTGAAAATCATTGGAATGGATCTTGATCTAAGTTTTTAAAAAGTTGAAACTAAGATACATATATACAAATGAAGTCGAGTGATTTTTCTTTGAATTTTTAATATTTTAGTAGTAAACTTTTTATAGTCTTTCTTTTTAAGAATTATGGTAACTATTAGAGTGAGCTCAAATCAACAGTATTGGTATGTGCTCTGTCAGGAAAGAAGTTAAATTCCCCACCAGAGTTGTTATAAAAAAGTATAGTATAAATTAAAATATTTCCTAAATATTGGAGACGAAATTAAAATAACATCCAAACATTGATTTGTGTTAAAAATTTCAAGCGGAGATATTTACTATTAAAAATATATATAATAAACTTCTAGTTGTAATTTAGTTGGCGAAGTTTTAGAGTTTAGCTTAGTTCGTTTTTTTATATGCTAAAATTACGAAAATACCAACAAATAAAGCCCCGGTTAGGGAAATCATTCAACCAAAAAAGGTACGGGTGTCCGCCAAACCTCGTCTTCTCCATGTTTTCCCCTTCTTTTAGCCAATGCATGTTCTAGACTTTGCTTTTCCTCTTTATGTCCAAAACTGTTGCCAAGGCCAATGCCTATTGCATGAACAGATTCACATTCGATAAAAACATAATTCCTATTGTCTTTCAAAAAAGAAAAGTTAAAATTTAAGGTCATTTTGGAAGACAACTTGAATTTACCTATAATTTTCATATTGTGGGAGTAGTATATGTGGATCTAAAAAATTTCTAAAGTAAACTTTTTAAAATTATAGACTAAATAAACATAAATTCAAAGATTTAAAACTATACGTTCTCGGTTTGAAATAAATTTGAGATGTTTTGGCTCAATGACCAATGGTGCAGTGCAGTGCTATTACAGTGAGTAAAATTCAATGTTAATTTGACATCCGCTATCTATTTGTCAAGTTTAGGAAAACATTGATGTAATTATCAACAAAATATCAAGGAAAAATTACATTTTTTACCCCTAAAATTTGGTTTGCTTTACATTTAGTTCCTTAAGTTTTCAAACTCAACAAACTTGCCTCTGAGATTTACATTTTATAACATGTTTGTTTCCTCTCTTAATTTTTACATTAATTATTATTAACAGAAAAGTGACATAACATGTAAGACCCATTGTTCGATGAGATTTTCGAATAAATTTGATTCACTGAATTTGAACTATGTATTTGTATTAATTTCAATACTGTGAGTACAATCTCTAATAAATGATCATTTGATGTTTTCTCTAAAAAAAAAAAAGATAAACTTGTCTTAAGGACTTTGCAATTTGTTCTCGTATGTGGATTTATCTTAAGGATTTTGTTGCTTATTCTCGATGTTGATTTATCATGAAAGGTTGCAGCTTGTTCTCAAACGTGGATTTATCTTGAGCATTGTACATCTTCTTCTCGATGTTGATTGCGTATGCTTGATTTGAGGAAGCGGAACCTGTTGATGTTTCATTGGAGTTAAAGTCCTGGAAGAATGTTTTTATTCTAAAGAACTTTAATCTTCAAGTGTGATTCAATCTTCAAGAGCTTATAAAGTCTTCTAAGCGTAGGGAGAATCATTCTCTAAGTATTCTGAGTGTAAAATTTATAAACTTTTTAAAGGAAGGAAAACCCTGCTATTTATAGAGTTTTTAGGTGGAGTTTATGAGTTTGGACTTGGTTGATCTTTCGAATTTAAGTCTTAGTTGGTTTTTGGACCAAACCAAACCTTCTCTTTTGGGCTCAAAATGAAAGGGTTTTGGTGTCTCTTCCGAGATATCTCAAAAGCATGGTTTTAATGGGTTTGTTTGTAATGGAAATGTAGGAGGGGATTTAGTTATGTGTGGTTTTTTTTTTTCTTCCTCTAAATTTTATTTTAAATAATGTACAAACTTTTCTGAGGTCCTAAAAGTGAAAGTTGTAAAATCAAGGTTGAACCAAGTTGATTGTTATTGTTAGTTTGAATCAAAATGGAACATAAACAGTTCATTTAGGAGCGAGACGAAGAGAAGGAGAAGAGAGAGAAGATGAGAAAGAAAAATAGACATATATTAATTTAAATTAAAAAGAGAAAAAAAAACAGTTATCCAAATATTATTTAACAGGGAGAGATGTTTTAAATGTTGGTTTACGTGACACAGGAAGAAGGAAAAAACTCGTGCTCTGAAAATTGGTCATCATTTAAAGTTTGTAATAAATACCATAAATATTATATATTTTTAACCAACAACCCAAGGGTTGGAGATTTTATTGGAGTTTTCTGGGTTGTCAACTTAATTAACCCAAATTTTCAGTTGGTCCAAAAAATATCTCAACTCTAACTCATGCACACTCCTAAATAAAATGACTGGCCCTAGATTGAAATATTTGACAAACAAAACTTGCTTGTTCTCATATGACAAATTTTCATGACGTGGTTTGAATGTTGTTATGTGAATTTCATCAAATACTGTATGATAAGGGACACTTATGTAGTCGAATAAAATAAATATGTTGGGAATATGTTTATAGAGTGTTCTTGCATATATAGTTTATCCAATTTTTAAGAAAAACTCTGCAGATATTTCTTTTTTAAAGAATTTTAAAATTACTCTCAACATATTATAAAAAAATAAAAATAAAAAAACCACGTGTAATAATTTAGCCAACATGTACTTTGACCTTATGCATATAAAAAAAGAACGAACTTCATTATTGGTACGAAAGATATAAAAATAGGAGTAGTGATATTTTAATCCATTGTAGGCATGTTTATGTTGAGAAGTTTTGGTTTGATGTTTATCCAATGATATACGAAGGGCATGCATGGACCAATAATGTAGCTTTCATTTTATTAAAACATTATCCCATGCGTTTGGCGTGGTCCACTTCTTCGTTGTATTTAAAGGCGTCCCATTAATGTAGAAGTGGAAGCTCACCCATCGCAAGCACAAATGGCAAAGGCGAATGGTGAAACCAATTCTGTTGTCTCTGATTTTATCGACTTCTTGAACGCTTCCCCCACTGCTTTCCATGCCGTTGGTAACTCCCTCCTCTCTTCATTTTCTTTTCATTTTTTTTTTTTTTTTTAAATTTTATTTTACTTCACAACTAAAATTAAAATCACCTTTGGAACTTTCAAAAGAAATATACTTCAGTGCACTTTGGCTGCAACCACACTCAACTTGATGAGGGATGGTTACATATCATTTTTTTTTAAATTTTATTTTTGCACATCCTAAGGGGAGCGTGAAAGTGATACTGCACTGACCTTTTCAAAACCACTTTAAAATACGTTTTAATTATTTTTGGATAAATTGCAAAAATCATTCATGAAATGTGGTAGTTATTATAATTAGACCTTCAAATTTTATATAATTGCAAAAACCACTCTTAAAGTTCTATAAGTGTTAAAATTGAACCCTCAAGCGTATAGTAATTGTAGAAATTTGACCCACAAATAATAAAAAATAAACTCTTAAACTTATACAATCACGTAAATTTGAAGGTTAAATTTGACTTAATTTTAACATTTATATAATTTTGGTGGTTTAATTTTTAAAATTTGAAGTTTAAGGGTAAAATTGCAACTACCACTATGTTTCAAGGGTAATTTTTGTAATTTGACCATCATTTGTTTAGTACAACAATTGTGGAATGGAGGATCAAACCATACTTCTAATGAGGAAGAATATGTCCGTTAAATTAAGTTCGCTTTTTGGCTAACACATACTTTAATCATTCGAGTACAAAAATTGTAATTTAAAGTAAAAAATTAAATATTGAATTAATTTTGAGGGATTAGAAGTGTTTTGAAGTGATTTTAACTATTTTAAAATTATTTTAAATATATTATATATATTTTTTTTCAAACATTTGTTTTATTTCTGTATACGGGTATGACGACAAATGTGCAATTTATATGTTGAACGTAATAATAATTATAAAAAATAGAAATAAAACCACGAGACAAATAAGGGACTAAAATGAAAGAGATAGAAACCCTATAAATAAACTTTGGGGATGTTCTAGAAGTATAAATATGAAATTTAAGCCACAATAATTCAGTATTTTAACCAACATTATACTATTATTAATAATTTTTTCTTTTATTTTGTCTTTTATGGTTTTAAATGTTAATTCAACGATTATAATTGAATTGGCTTGAGGGTATCAACTATCTTACTTAAACATTACTTTGGACGGTAGCTGCGACATTTTTATTATATACGTACTTTAACTTATTTATAGTTTTTCTTTGAAAGACTTTCTACATTGAAATGCCAACAAGACCCTTATCATAATAATTATAATAATAAATTAACGACGAACCTATTATTGGTATACATAAAGTTAAAAATCACTTGCCAAAGTCAACTTACTCTAGTGACCTGCATTTATTATATTAAGATTAAAATACGATAATAATTAGATGCAGTCTAATTCTTCTTTTCTTTACTTATAAACTTTTTCTGTTAAATAAAAATTTCTTATTAACTTGGTCTGCACAAAGATAAGTGGTAGTACTTAAATATTTCTTTTTAAAAATGACAACGATTAGGTGCTGCAACTGTACTTAATTATTTCCATGTGTTCTACGTAGTAAAATAACAATTCATTTTTTTCTTTTTAAAAAATTGTTAGTCATACAATAAAATTTAATTTGGCAACTAGGTAGACTACTTAAAAATATATATATAACTATCTCTAGGTTGTTTTGAAATATAGTAAAATAAGGCAAAAAATTTACAAATATATATAGACAACAAGAAACATAACATTTTGCTGTATTTAAAAATATTAACAAAAGTTTTACCATTTAAAATAAAGAAAATTATCTTAAATGACACAAATAGTAGTCTATGGCGATCGATCACAGATAGACAGTGAAATTTTGCTATATTTATAAATATTTTGATTTTTTTGGCTATATTTGAAAAGAATCTTTGAAACAATTCACTATCATTCTAAAAAAACAAAAGAAAAAAAAAAAATATATATATTTTTTATTTAAAAAATGCTTATTAAAAAATTGTTAAAAATAAAAAGAAAAAAAAAATTATTAACCTCCGTTCTAGATTTTGGAATCCAACAAATTGTAAAAAATTCGATACGCAGAGGAGGCAAAAAAGCGTCTTGTAAGAGTGGGGTATGAACAACTCTCTGAAACAGAGGATTGGAAATTAGAAGCCGGCAAGAAGTACTTCTTCACTCGAAACCATTCCGCTATTCTTGCTTTTGCGATCGGTAAAAAGTATGCTTCTCAATCTCATACTCCCTCTAGTTTCGATTCCAATGCCCATTAGATTCTTACAAATGCACAAACTATTATCAATTTAGTATTCTTACCAAATTCCTCCTTGATTCTATTTCTAGCTTTTTATGATTGCCGATGAAGTAAATTTCTACTCTTCTTTTATAGATACGTTGCTGGGAATGCATTCCATATTGTCGGTGCACATACTGACAGCCCTTGTTTAAAGTTGAAGCCTATAAGCAAGGTAATCATCCATTTTCAATGGGTTTTTTCGTTTAGTTTTCTTGTTGGTCTTGCCAGACTCAAAGATACTCAAATCTTGTGCAGATTACAAAGGGTGGATTTCTGGAAGTTGGGGTTCAAATATATGGGGGTGGGTTGTGGCACACATGGTTTGATCGAGACTTAACACTTGCAGGAAGGGTGATTTTAAGGGAGGAAAATAATGGTTCTATTTCATATGCTCATCGTCTTGTTCGATTTCTGGAGCCCATATTGAGAATCCCCACACTAGCAATTCACTTGGACAGGTTTTTCAACCAAACTTAGATTAATATCCACATTTTCTTGGTTCTTTATTCCAATGTGAGGCTGGGTTATGTTTGGGAAGGGTTTTGTTATCTTGCTTTATCATTCATTATAAATGTTTGTATGTTTTTCTTTTTTTTTTTTTGTTAAAAGGGATGCAGTTGCATTTGCGGTGAACACGGAGACCCAGCTTCTCCCTATTTTGGCAACAATTATTAAGGTGATTTGCTAGATGACTTCTTACAGACTAATGATACATTCTTCTTTGCACATTTGTTTGGTTCCACTTGTTGCCTCCATGGTCATTTAAAGGTGAGTTTGGGATGCCTTTTGAAATGATAAAAAATTGGAAACACTTTTTTAAAATTTTCTTCAAGTGATTTTGAAAATTCTAAAAGTGCTGAAAACATTTGTTGGAGGAATGCTCAATTAATGGTTCTTCCAACAGTGCTTTTCACTTGTGCTTTTTCCTAATAGTTATTCCAAACTCACTTGCTACAGGTATTTGGTACTCTGAATTGGAGTTTGTGGCTCTTACTAGAGCAAGTTTGGTTACTAAACTAGTCCATTTTTACACCTAAAGGAATCAAGAATGATTCAGTTGTACTAAAAGTGGAGTTTGTTTTTGGACAATAGGATATGAATTGCCAAACCAAGCATAATGCCATAAAACTTTTTGTTATGAAGTGAATAACCTTGAAAACTCTTTGTTGATCATAATTTTTTCTTTCCTCCGACTCATTTATATCATAGCTTTTTTAAGCAACTTAATCGATAGTTTTTGCTGCTATATGGTATTGCGAGATTACTGATTTCAAAGAATAAAAAATTCCTCATCATTTAAGCTTTCTCCATGCAATATTTGATCTGCTTAGTAAGCATGTATTGGTCCTAAGTTATGTAGAATATCTTCATAATTGTTAGGAGTGCAATGTCTCATATTGGCTAGGGAAGTAGGACATTCATGATACATTAGTGAGAACAACTATCTCCATTAGCAGGAAACATTTTGAGTAAAATCAAAAGCAAACCTATAAGGGCTTATGCTCAAAGGGGACGATATCATATCATTGTGGAAACATAGGAGGCTCCATTGTCCTTATCAATAATTGAGATGAGCATTGTGGTCGGGGTGAGCCCAAAACCGATGCTGACGAACCGAGAATCACTCTCAATCAATAATGATTGGTACAGCTACAACAGGAGACAGATAATTGTACATATACAACGTGTAGGATTTATGGCTTATATTTTCAGTAAAAATCTTCGTCGCAAATAGTCCTTGTGCCGTTTCATCCTGTATAAGTTTATGTTTATCTTTCCTCCCTAATAAATGAGGTTCACAGGGGGAATTGAATAAACTTGTTTCCAAAATTGATGCACAAAATGACGGAGAGAAAACAGATCAGAAGTCAACTCCTACTAGCTCAAAACATCACCTTCTTCTATTACAGGTAAGATAAATAGGTCTAGACCAGTTTAATTTAATTTATTAGCCTGGACTCCTTTCAACTTCGGTGGGTTAATTTCAAAAGAACTAAAAGTTAGCTTCATGCCCATTATGAATTTTACCTGTCTTGATATAGCTACTTGCGGAGCAACTTGGCTGTGAACCAGATGACATATTTGATTTTGACTTGCAAGTATGTGATGCTCAACCAAGTGTGATTGGTGGCGCCAAGAGAGAATTCATATTCTCTGGAAGGCTGGACAATTTGTGCATGACATTTTGCTCTTTGAAGGTTTGTATTTTTCCAAAAGCATTCACAACATGCCTGGAAAAGAAAAGAAAAAGTTTGGAATGACTTTCTAAGTGTTTTTAAGCAAAAAGAAAAAAAAAAGGGTTTTGGAACACTTAAGAAGGCATTTCAAATGGGCTCTGAGATTCATCTCTTGGCAGTTAGATTAATTCCCATAAACCACATGGCACATGTCAGCTGCTCTTACGAGACAGAAGATTCTTAATTTCACATCATTCATTCTAACTTCACAGGCGTTTATTTGAATGGTATTAAACAGGCACTGATTGACAGTACATCTTCTGAAAGTAGCCTTGAGGACGAGCCTGGTATCAGAATGGTGGCCTTGTTCGACAATGAGGAGGTTGGATCTAATTCAGCTCAGGGCGCTGGATCTCCAGCAATGCTTAATGCTTTATCACGAATTACAACTTCCTTTAGCTCATACCCTTTGGTAATCAACTTTTCCTTGCACCTTTTTTTAATTATTTTATTATTTACAAACATAAAAATTTAAGTAGTGATATAACATGATGTCTTCCTCTTACAAGCGAGGAGGAGTGTTAAAGTATTGATGTAATTAAATTTAACATAACCCATCAACTAAGACTGAGTTTGATAACCATTTGATTTTCTATTTTTGAAAATTAAGGCTATAAACATTACTTATACCTATTGATTTTCATTTTGTTTTGTTGTCTAAAGTTTAGGAGCTTTTTTCAAATGAAAGCATAGTTTTGAAAACTAAAAAAATATTTTTTAAAAACTTATTATTATTATTTTTCTTTTTTGGAATTTAGCTAAAAATTCAAATGAATCCTTAACAAAGATGCAAACGATTGTAAAGAAATTATAAAAAAACAAGCATAATTTTCAAAAATAAAAAACAAAAACCTAAGGCCTCGTTTGATGTGAATGTGGTTTTTTGTTTTTAAAAATTGTGCTTGTTTTCTTTCAACTTCTTTACAATGATTTTTATCTTTCCTAATTAAACATTTGAATTCTTAGCTAAATTCCAAAAACAAAAACAAGTTTTAAAGAACTATTTTTTTTAGTTTTCAAAACATGACTTGGTTTTTGAAAACACTCCTTAAAAGTAGATAGCAAAACAAAGAATCAAAAGATGAAAGTAGTGTTTGTAAGTTTAATTGTCAAAAACCAAAATCCAAATGGTAATCATGGAGCTTGAGCTTTTTAGGTTTATTGTTGATTTAACAATAATGATAATGGTTCTAAGTCGTGACTTTCATTTGTGGCCTTAGGCCTCCGAAATCTAGTTAATTCTAATACTATATCATATAAGTACTCTAATGTGAACTTGACAATAACCTGTTTGCTTTAGATGATCACTTATATGGCATATCTCTTTTTTCTTTTTTCCACAATTAAAGGTCTGTTTGGAATGCATTTAAAAATGCAGATAATTGGTTTTAATTACTTCGAAATTTATTCCAAACAAACCTTAATACAATTTTATTCGTGAACTTTTTTTCACCATTATGGTTTCGTTTCTCTACAGTTGGTTGAAAAAGCTATCCAGAAAAGTCACCTGGTCTCTGCTGATATGGCCCATGCATTACATCCTAATTATATGGTATGCCACCACATTTGGTTGTGTTCTCTCTTGGACTCCAGTGTTTAATGTGGTTATGTCTAATTCCCATCTCAGGAAAAGTACGAAGAAAATCATCGGCCTAAGTTCCATGGAGGACTGGTCATCAAGAACAATGCAAATAATAAATACGCAACTAATGCAGCCACTTCAGCCATATTCCGGGAGTTAGCTATAAGACATAACCTTCCTGTGCAGGTATGTTATATTTCCATTCCACGTTGTTGTCACTATGGCATCAAATAGTTGTAGGACATAAGATCCCTTATGTTTAGTGAAAGGACCCTTAGGACTCCCTGTTTTCTTTTTTCTTTTTTTTAGTTCAACACATTTAGAGGTGAGGAGACTTGAAACTCTGACCTCTTAGTCGAAGGCATGTGTCTTTAATCAGGAGCTATGCTCAAGGTGGCAAGGACTATATCCTGCTTTGAAGGGAATTTAGGTTATGCTTGCTAAAAGAATTATCGTGTTTCAAAAGAAACAATTGAAACTGTTGATGGTTAAAAAAAATGCAAGGACTAAACTTATAATTAAAAAAGAATACTTCGACTAAGAATCTTTCAAACGTAGATTAGACACTTCAAAGAAATGAAAATGAGCACTTCAAGAAAACAAATTAGAAACTTCTAGGAAGAATAGTTCTTATTACTAAGTTGTGTACGTTAAACATATATGCCAAGCTTAGCACTTATTAGTAACGTGCAATTCTTGGATTTGGTAGGATTAGGAATAAGATTATGTATTGTGATAAAAAAGCTTGTGACTTATAAAATTTGCAGGAATTTGTGGTTCGCAATGACATGGCTTGTGGCACCACCATCGGGCCGATCCTTGCAAGCGGGTTAGGTATACAAACTGTAGACGTGGGAGCGCCACAGCTATCAATGCACAGTATTCGAGAAGTATGTGGTACTGATGATGTCGATTACTCCTATCAGCATTTCAAGGCTTATTTCGAAGAGTTCTCAAGTCTTGATACCATCCTCGTTGATATCTAGAACCTTCTTTCTCATCTTCTCAATAAATTTGCAATAATTCTGGGTTGCCTCCATATCAAAATAAGGGTTAGGAATTTAAACCTACCATCCATAAAAACCATTGCCATGGTTATGAATATGTATTACCTTTTCTATTCTATGTAATTCCATTAACTACTGTCAAGACATATTATTTCAATAAAATCAGAAGTCAATGGATAAATTAGTAGAAGTGTGTGCAATACTATATCTCTTTTAGAAATTTATGATTTCTTAGTTATTCCTAGATCATTTTCAATTTAGTCCTGATTTTCCTTGTTTAGACATTATTTTAATTTGGTTTCAACGACATGGTGTGGGAGATTTCAAATGCATATGTTAAACCAATTGAGCTATATTCATGCTAGTTCTAATAAATTTCTTTTAGGGGATAAATTTTCCTAAATGATACCATTGTATACAAAGTTTAAATGGGGAAAAAGAAAACATCCTTATCTGTAATTTTTGCAAGATCTTTTTGTTTAATCGTGGAAAAGGGGTGTTATAGCCATCGGTTTATAGCCCAAAAAGAGATGATTTCAGCCCAATAGAGAATGGTACTGAATGAGGATTCCATGGGCTTGACTTTAATGGGCCAGAGGCCCATATTGAACACTGGCCCAACAAGAACGTATTGGCTATTGGCGACGGTGAATCTATATCGTCCTTCGGCTCCTTCTCTCGTCGGAACCAACGCAAGCTTAGACAGTGAAGCGGAACTCTCGAGTCTCGAGTCTCGAGTCAAGATTGCAGACATGGCGGCAACGAAAGAAGCAAAATGTAAAAGTGATTCTGTTGTGAGTGATCTTCTCCAGTTCTTGAACGCTTCACCAACTGCTTTCCACGCCGTTGGTAACTCCCACTTCATCTCCTTTCTTGCTTCGTCTTTAACACACGCAAAATATTCTCTGTTATTGTTTTGGCCAGCTGAGATAATCCTTCGTGGTTATTTGAAATATCGTTATTTTCGTCGTACTCGCCTCCTAAACGTTCTGGTTTTCATTTCTGTTATTGAAGAACAAGATCCTACTGATTTGAACTTGCAGTTTATTAGCTCGTTGTTTGCAGTGGTATTGATTTTGGATTTGTTGACGAAGTTCAAGGGATATTTTATTTAATTTCTTGGTCGTAGTTTCACGATAATCTAACTCTTGAATTTCCATTTTCATACAAGATATGTTTGTTCTAATTTTGCTATATGATCGGTATTTTCTAGAGGAGGCAAAGAAGCGTCTACTAAGCGTTGGATATGAACAAGTATCTGAAAGAGCGGACTGGAAATTAGAAGCCGGGAAGAAGTACTTCTTTACCAGAAACCATTCAACTATTGTTGCTTTTGCGATCGGTAAAAAGTATGGCTATCATGCCCTTGAGATTCGTAGAAATATATAACAAAAAACTTCAACTTGTATTTCTAATTACGACTGTAGAAATGGGGAGGGCCACATCTCATTAGGTAGAGCGTTTACTAAACTTTAAAGTAGAGGGAGAAATAACTCGTCCAGATGACCCTGCTCTGCCCTCCTCTCCCCTCCTCTCCCTCACTTTTGGGGAAGGTTTCTTTAGATGAACTTTGTAAGAGCCTTTTGCTGGAGTGTTCGCCAAGAAAGGAACCGTGGAATCTTTCAAGATAAGGAACAATTTTTTGTTAGGATTTTTTAGGCTATAGTTCTTTTGATTGTTTCGTGGTGTAAACGTTCTTCCCTCTTCCATCACTATAGCTTTAATTTTCTATTATCCAATTGGAGAGGTTTTATGTAAGTCCCTTGGATTCAAGCTTTGCTTCTTTTTGTAATTTTATTATGAAATTGTTTCTTATCCAAAAGGGGGAAAACACTTTCAAGTAGAGGGAAAGTCTACCCTATACCAATTCACATTTGATTCTATTTCTAGCCTTTTTATTGCTGATGTGTATTAATGTGTCTTATTTAGATATGTTGCTGGGAATGGATTTCATATTATTGGTGCGCATACTGACAGCCCTTGTTTGAAACTGAAGCCCGTGTCCAAGGTAGTCGCTCATTTTCATTGATTTTTTTTAATAAAAAATTATATAATACTCCCCACAATGAATGACATTTAATAAGTTTTACCTACTATTGGATTTGGACCATCTTCCTACTTAGTACAACCGAATCTTGTGCAGGTAATGAAAGGAGGATATCTGGAAGTTGGCATTCAAACGTATGGGGGTGGGCTGTGGCACACATGGTTTGACCGTGACTTAACAGTTGCTGGAAGGGTGGTTATAAAGGAAGAAAAAGGTGGTTCTATTTCATATATTCATCGACTTGTTCGAGTTGAGGATCCTATAATGAGAATCCCGACACTAGCAATTCACTTGGACAGGTTTTCCGACTAAATTGAGATTATTATCCACCACGTTTCATTTATGCATTTACTTGTTTTAGTGTGAAACTAAATTGTGTTTACTTGAGGTTGCTTCTCCTATAGTTTCGATCATTACAATACCCCTGTTTTCTTTTTCTTGTGAAAAGGGGCACAGATGGATTTAAGGTGAACACACAGAGTCATCTTCTCCCAGTTTTGGCAACAAGTATTAAGGTGATTTGTTAGATTTGTTTTCTTAGACTAAGGATACCTTTTATATATTTTGGTTCATCTTGCGAATGCGAGCTTGACAACCATACATCTGTATTAAGTGTCAGGCAGTTAGAACTATGCAGGGGAGTCTGTGGCTCTTAATAGAGAATGTTAGGTCACCTAACCAGTAACTTTTTGCACCTCTAACAAACTAAGAAACCTTCGGATGTACTGGAAATGGATTTTGTTTGTCTGATATGAACTGCCAACCTAAGCACAATATTAGAAGACTTCTTCGACTAATTTGTGAAGTAGAATTCTAAATGGCACTATAATTTAGTCTTAAACTGATTTTTAATCTGAACTTTAAATTCATTGTATGCTGCTGTATATACAAATTTCGAACTGGTGAAAGATCAGACTATTTTAGTTCAATAAACAATTGTAATACCCACACGTTGTTCACTTTTCCCCCACAGAATTGACTAGGTTTTTGAGTAAAATTTAGGTTTCTCTAAGTGGAGCAATTAAAGTTCATCCATCTTCTTCCCACTTACTTTTACTACAGATTCGTTTAAGCAACTTAATAGATAATTTCTGTTATTATATTGTGTACAAGCTTAATTGATTTGAGTTTCTTTACTGGATGTTTGATCAATTGACTCATGCAGATACAACATTTTCATGATAGGAGATATATTATACGTAGAGGATAATTACTGAAATTTTGTATGAAAATTTTTGTAGCAAATTTTCCGTCTGGCTTTTCATCCTACATAAGTTTATCTTGCTCCCTAATAAATGACTGCTCACAGGGGGAATTGAACAAAGTTGTGATCAAGAATGATGCACAACTTGATGGAGAGAAAACAGATCCTAAATCCAGTCCCAATAGCTCAAAGCATCACACGCTTCTATTACAGGTAGACATAGAAAGCAAAGACTTGTGTTTTGGGTTTTTTGGTTTGTTGGTCTGTATTCTATTTTGTTTTGGTGGATTAATTTGTAAACAATGATAAAAGTACGAGCCTGGCAGAGAATATATGATATTTCTTGTTTCTACATTTGCTCCATGGTTATTTTGATTTTGATTTTTTCTGGTCTCCTGTAGCTACTTGCCGATCAACTCAAATGTGAACCAGATGACATATGCGATTTTGAATTGCAAGCTTGTGACACACAACCTAGTGTGGTTGGTGGTGCCCAGAAGGAATTCATTTTCTCTGGAAGGCTTGATAATTTATGCATGTCATTTTGCTCTTTGAAGGTTTGTAATATGACAGAGGCTTTGTTAACATGCCAAATTAATCCACTGAAACCACATATTAGTTAGAATTACCTTTACAGATTTTCCATTGGACATTATTAACTCCACATACCTTTGTTTCATTGGTCTCAAATCAGGCGCTGATTGACAGTACATCTTCTCAAACCAGCCTTGAGAATGAGCCTGGCGTTAGAATGGTGGCCTTGTTCGACCATGAAGAAGTTGGATCTGATTCGGCCCAGGGAGCTGGTTCCCCAGCAATGCTTAATGCTTTATCACGAATTACAAACTCCTTCAGCTCTGACTCTTCGGTATTGATTTCTCCTTTTATATTTCCTGATTCTTTGTTTGAAGGTGGTTGTAGCAATAATGAGTACTGCACCTTAGAATTAATTTCCATGTGTGTTAATATACTTTCACCACTTGATGCTTCCAACTTGAATTTTCAGTTAATTGATTCATAGTTGAAGTAGTTGTTTTCTCATGATCTCTAGAAGCAATAAGGAGTGGTACCATTATAATCATTTTGTCACTGGAAAGCTACCTTTACTTGTGGCTCTAGCTTTGCAAGTGTGTTCAAATTATATATCTATAATGATAAGGATTAAGAGCGTACATTATGCTCATGCTCGCATTTTCTTTCAGCTCAAATTGCTTTTCTGGTTTTCTTTTGTTTAATATTTACCACAACGATGTAGAGGGTTCTGAGGACTATTTCAATGAGAACGAGTTGTGTGATAACTAACTATTGGATTGCTATAAATTTAATCAAGATGTTCAAACATTATTTTTCATATTGCTTCAATTGAAATCCTGCCCCTAGTTTCTATAGAAAAGGTGGGGGAAAATCTGTGCCAAGTGACAATTTGTAACTTTTGGCATTCTGATTGGGTTAACCACTGCAAAATATGAGAGCAGAGCCTATATTAGGAAGATGCTTCTCTAACAAGAATTTGGCAATTACTTAGTTTGCTCTTATATGATGATCACTAATATGATTTCACTTGTGTTTACAACCAATTCGATTTGACTTCTGAACTTTCATCGTTGTGGATCTTCAGCTGGTTGAGAAAGCTATCCAGAGAAGTTTCCTGGTCTCAGCTGACATGGCACATGCATTGCACCCTAATTATATGGTATGTCATCCCATTTAGTTGTTGTGATTCAGTAGGTTATAATGTTTATTGTGGTAATATAAAATTTTCATCTCAGGATAAGCATGAAGAAAATCATCAGCCCAAGTTGCATGGAGGGTTGGTTATCAAGAACAATGCAAATCAGCGATATGCAACCAACGCAGTCACGTCATTCATATTCAGGGAATTGGCTGTGAACCATAACCTTCCTGTTCAGGTCTGTTATATGTCCATATTTTTCTAATTATGGGCATCAAACAGTTATAGTTTTAGGATCCCATTATTAAAGTAGGAACTGGATTTAGGAACTTCGAGATCGGAAGCTTCTAGGACTAAAAGTTCTTATTGATACCTTATATTTTGGACATCTTCACAAATTTTGAAGGAAGTTCCAAAGTATAACATTTTAACTTAGCAGTTCGAAGTTATACACAATCTTGCATTTTGGTAGGAAAATAAGATCATAATATGAAAACCATTTGCTAATGATAAAAATGGTCACGCTACAACTTGCAGGATTTTGTGGTCCGCAACGACATGGCTTGTGGTTCAACCATCGGCCCCATTCTTGCCAGTGGCGTAGGTATACGGACAGTAGACGTTGGAGCACCACAGCTATCAATGCACAGTATTCGGGAAATGTGTGCTACAGATGATATCAATCACTCGTACAAGCATTTTAAGGCCTATTACGAAGAGTTCTCTAGTCTCGATGAGAAGATCACTGTCGATATGTAGGATGGTATTCCTCATCTTCGGAATTTTCCAATAAACTGACAGTAGGGTGACTGCCATCTTTTTCGGAATTTTCATGTATACCATTACTATGTTTATGTTTCTGTTTCACATTTCTATTGTCATTAGTCGAACCATGTGCAACGTGAAACATCAATAATATAGTACAAGTTCTCCACGAATATTTTTGAGCAAATGTTGTTGAATGTTGTTTTCACATTTAACAACATTTGTTTCTGTTTGGCAGGTTATTATTACAGATTTTAGAAAACTTATTCTTACTTTGAACACACAAAAATGGAGATTTCTTTTTAACGTGAGCTCTTATTAAATACTTCTTTGTTTTGATCTAGTGATCGATCCATGTGGCTTTGATGCAATTTAGGGATGCAAATTCAAGTCACTTTTTCCGGCTCATATCTGTTTAGAAATAGAAATGGTTAAATGTAAGGGGTTTGAGCATATATATATTTATAGCTTTAACCTTTTCTTTTAAAATAGTTACAAAACATTTTTATAATTAAACTAACTTATATTCTATTCTTATAAATGGTAACAAAATATCAGACATCTTGTTCATAATGATTACAATTGAATTTAAGTAGAAAGTAAAATGATATGGTTACACTGAAATGCTCTTCTAATCTTACAAATTGACTTGCTAAATCATTTAGTGGCATGTTGATGGTTAATTTGACATGGATCATATCAATTCTTCTAGGTTGAAGAACAAATGAATTGGATTTAGGATCCACTAAAAGACACGATAATTCAATCTGAAATTGTTCATAATGTCTACTACACTTACTGATAATTTAATAACAATGAAGAAATTTCTTAAGTGTTTAGTCTTCAAGTAAACAAGTCTATAGAGTAAAAAATCAATTAATGATAACTATTCCCAAAATCAATAAATTTACCCCCATGATACAAGATATTTCAAATATGTTTTCGCTCCATTTTATTTTTATTATTGAGAAAAAAAAACCTTATTTTTAATGTTTAGAAGTAACTCCAAAATCCATAATTCACACGATGGATATTTTTATAAAGTAACTCCCAAACCTATTTTTAATGGATATATTTTTTAATGTGAAATTTCCAAATATCATTATCACAAGTTGGAATATGAAACGAGAAAAATCCATACAATGGCCTTGGTTTAGTTTAGTCGTCGAAGGAGTGTGGGTTTGAGTGAACTACCGAACTTTCCCACATCGAAAAGAACAAGATATGCCCCAAGAGGAATGCCTATAAAATGCGCATCCAAGCAGTTGGGAAAGGCACGGAGCCGTGCGGTGAGCACAGAGCGAACTATTCTTTCGCCTTTTACTAAAGAATACCGTGTGCTCGCCGCTTATAGCGGCATACGCCTATTTTTGGAGGGGTTTCTCTTCGGGAAGCTCCTACAGATTAGTCTGAAAATATTTAATTGCGTTGAAAATATTTAAATTGCGTTTTAAGCTGTTATGTGGTTAGTGTTTTAACTTAACCAATTGTGTGGTACTTGTGATCCTGTTTTTAAAGGTTATTCCATAAGTTTATTGAAATTCAAGGATTGTTTCTTCCTTAGCTGTTTCCTCCTAGCAATTGGGAGAGATTGGTGAAGGAAGTGACCTAGCAGAGAGTGAATTTTACAGAAACTTTGGAAATTGGTTTGTCTGTCTATCTATCGTTACAAATGGGCCCCGACTTAACTATGATGACCAACATCGGTCAAGAGGGATAGATCCCTCTTCTATGTATAAGGACGACAAATCCTGTACAAATCTTTTATGTATAAGGACGACAAATTCTGTGTATATATCTAACTCCATCGACTTAGGCTCATACTAGAACTATCTAAGATCTATTGAGTGCCTTCTAGCTATTTACATGGATATCCGACTAGAACTATCTAAGATCTATTGAGTGCCTTCTAGCTATTTACATGGATATCCGACTGTCTTAAAGAATAGGTCTTCTAGCTATTTACATGGATATCCGACTGTCTCAAAAGATTAGTGAATTCTCTACACGCTCTAGGGCTTATCGCACTCCTCAGGCTAGTTGGGATGCGTCCAGCATATCCCCGTCCATTCTGGAGGCTTCTAGTGCTGTTGGGGCCTTGCGCGCATAGTTGAGACTATTCCCGTGTCTTTCAGACTTCCCGCTGTGTCGGGCATTTGGGCATGGGCGCTGGCATTGCTTAGCGGCCTGCCCGCCTTTCCAGACGCGTACAGAGACTTCCCCAAGTCTCTGGCCTTGTCTCGATGCGTCTAGAATCTTTCGAGACTTACTCGAGGCGTCTGGGACTTTCCATGCATCAAAGGATGTCGTTGGACACATGGTCTCTAGGCGGTGTACGCATAAGGCGTCGACGATATGCGTACACTACTGGCACTTATGAGGCGCGCATGTGTTGATCACACTCTGAACGCATCGTGGGTATGCGTCGAACTTACTCGCCTGGCAACTTTGCGTATGCGGGCACATCACGCTGCTCACCCTTGCAATTGTGAGTGCACGTCGCATACTTATGGTTGGTTGCGCAGCCACTCCGCCATGTGTCAACGCACATGGGCGTTCGTTAAGGCACTTAGCTGGGGTTGCGACGATGTCAAACGCATACGCCTGAGGCATGGACGTGGCCCAATGGTACTTGCATCCTGTTTGCATGCGATGGCATCCTCGTGCACTGGCTTTGTCAACGCCTTGGCCCTTTACTTTTGTCCTTCTCTTGACGATGCGGGGCAATCAAGGGCGTTTGTGTCGCGGTTCGAATGGCGTTATTTCCATTCGTGACACCCTCTCCCACTTCATTTCGCAACGCCCTCGTTGCGTGTGATTTCCTTGAGCGCCTACTTCTTTTCGTGGAGCCCTTTACTTTAGTGAGTGCGGACATTACCTTCGTCTCATGTAAGTCTTTTTCCTTCAAAGGGACCACCCTTATGCATTGTCCATCAAACAAGGACAACTATTTTGAGGTGAGTGCTAAGGTGGCGTTGGCTTTGCAGAAGAACTTCATTCCTAGGACTACCTTGTAATCGTTCAGGGGGACCGTGGTGAAATCAACCGAACCTCGCCATTTTCCCACCTTTAAGGGAACTTCTTTGGCAACTCCGGAACTTCTTTGGCAACTCCTTTAGTCTTCACTGTTGCTGAGTTCACCGCTTTCAACTTTCCACCTTCTTTTTCGACCTTAAGATCAAGACTTATGGCCATATTTGGGTCGAGGAAGTTGTGCAACGCTCCAGTGTCAAGCAGCACTTCTTTTACTATACTGTTGACTCTCGCATCAACGTATAGTTGTCACTTCCCACCAATCTTCCGTGGCGAGAAGTCACTTGTCATGGCGCTAATAAACTGCAAGCAACCCATCTTTGTTGCAACCTTTAGTCTTGGAAGATTGTTCTTCCGAAAAGCTTTGAATGAATTAGCCAATACTGGCACTGATTCCTCCTCAATTCTCTCTTTTCTCCAACTTCCCAACACTGGAATGCAAAGTTTCTTTTATAGATAAAATGTAGGGCCCACATGAGAACTAATCATATTTCTATAGGTCCTTCATGTTGTAACAGTTAGATGTGATAGACGGCTCCCCATACTTCTACGACATAGGTGATTAGGCAGCTTCCCATAGCTATGTAGTGCTCAGTGATTTGACGTGGTTTGTTGATTAAATGGTGCTTCAAGATAATATCAGTTCAAAGGATGAAGACGCATCGTCCTGTCGTTGCTTCTAGAATTCGAACGCTACAACTTTGTCTTTAGAAATTCTGCAAGCCTCACTTTGTAATCATTAATTGTAGTTGTTTTTATAGCGTGCTTTTTTTTAGTACCTTACATTTCCTTTTCTTATATACTTCTAATGGGATTTAAATGCTTGTTAGCCTCAAAACATGGTACAAGACCGATAAAGATTTATGATTTAAGGGCATTAAAAGCCATGAGTTTGCTATCATATGCTCCACTTTTATTGTAGTGCTTGCTACCGTATGCTCTACTTTTATTTTTTTAAAAAAAATCTTGAGAAGATTATATAGAGGGTTTTGGAATGAAAACTATACATGAGTTTGAAAATGAAGAAATTTCGGTTTTTTTACTTACATCAACGCCAAAGAAAATCACCACTTTGACCCCAAGTGTATGCTTCTTTCTTCTTCTTCAATTGGCTCAATCTGCAATTTTTTCTCTTTTGAACAATAAGAAGAGCAAACAAGGAGCGAGTAAATTTCTAACCATAGAAAGACACATTAAGAATGAAGATAGGAGGATAAAAGGAGCAAGGAGTGAGAAGAGAGAGCGAAAAGCCTATCGTGTGTACTCTAGAGTCAAAGTAGTAATTTTACATGGACCAAAATTTATTGATTTTCAAACCGTTGGCTAATTTTCAATAGAGCCATCCGTACAAAAATTCTAATAATCTTCTAATTTTTTAAAATAACTTCCAAATTCATCATTCAAGTACAGTTTCCAATTATCAAATCCGAATATAATCTGGGCCATCCTTTGGTTTAGTTTAGTCGTCGAAGGAGCATAGCCGTGAGTGAACTACCAAACTGTCCCACATCGGAAAGAACCAAAGATATTCTAGAGAGAAACTCCTATAAAATGCGCATCCGAGCAACGAGAGAAGGCACGGAACCGTGCGGTGAGCACAGTGCGAACTATTCTTTCGCCTTTTACTAAAGAATACCGTGTGCTCGCCGCTCATATCGGCATACGCCTATTTTTGGAGCGGTTCCTCTTCGGGGGAACTCCTATAAATGTAAAACTCAAAATTTCCGATTAATTAATTATTCTTCGGGGAAATCCTTTGATTTCATCTTCTGGAGGGGTTCCTCCTAGAGTGATGATTTTGAGGATTTGTGCTAGTATTTCTGGGGAACTTTTTTGGTAGTGTGGAAACCAGAAGAAGAAATATATGACGATGAATGTCTCGACGGTGACGACCTACTTGCTGTTATGCTATCGCTCTGGCCCCGTTCCAAATGGCACACGGCCAAATGAGCTTCGACGATGTTCTCAGAGGATTTTTTAGTAAAACCCGCTTTGGTATTGCTCTTAAGAACGTTCTAAGCTTTATTTTCTGGCATAATTCACTTGTTCATATGTTGTTTCCTTCGAATCAAATCTGGTGGATGAACTTTGTTCTGTGTGCATTGTTCCTCAGGTTTGAGTTCGAATTTTGCAGGGATTTACTTCGAGGGACGGAGATCAAAAAGGGTGAAGTAGGTTTCTGAGGCAACGGGAAATCAAAAAGGGTGAAGAACAAAGTGGATTTGTGGAGGAATTGAGGAAGATAACCACACAGTGACGGAGATCTTCACCCAATAGCTAAAATCGTCCTAAACCATTTCTCTTAGGTTCTTTCCTAAAAAGATGTAAAACAAACCCACTCAAATGAGCTTTTAGAATGTTTTTGGAATGATTTTTCAGTAAAACTCATTTTGTTAGTGCTCTTAAGAATTTTCTAAACTATTTTTCTTTAATAATAGATTATAGTTAGAACTTCTTTCAAAAAAAAAAAAAAAAATTTAACTATGGCATAACTTGGTTAATGATTTCATAATGACACTTTTAGACAGTGAATGTAATTTGTGTAAAGGCATTCTTTAGAAGTCTAAAAGTTGCATTTGTCAACTATACTTTGTACATTATGGCTGCCATCAAAATTCAAACAAAAGGGGTATATAAATATCTTGAAGCTCCACAGAAAACCATGGCAATTGCAAAAGTTTGAGAGTAATCTTCAAATGATTATAACTAATTTTATCACATGAAAGATCACTTCATAACATATTTTTAATCATTCAAAATTAACTTAGATTATATAAAATTGTGTTTAAAAGTATAAAACATAATAATTAATTAATTATAAACAATTATAAATATATTTCAAAGCTATTTTGAACGTAACAAAAACGATTTTAATTTTAGTGACACTAGCACAACTTTTTTCTATTGGAAAATTGTCTCCGATCTAATTGATTCCCAACCAAAGGCAGGATGCAGACTGGCAGGAATAAAGTTGGCCAGAAATCAGGAAGTGAATCGGATTGAAAGCATCTATTCAAATAGCAATGCAATTCCAATGGGGGCTGTTCGATAAAGAAATTCCAATAAAACATGGAATTTCAATATCCAAGAATCTGCAGACTGCAAGGTCACAATGAGCACTAATAATTTAAATTTCATGATTAAATGGATCACTCAATTCCTCATGAAAGATAATTATTCTTATTTTATAGTATTAGTACAATCTGTAATGAAAAAAAGACAACCGTTGTGTATCTTTGGTTTGTAAAACAAATGAGGTTATCTCACAAAGTCAGCGGAATTGACCGTATAACATCATTAAATGTTAAAGGTACCAATGGTTTCTGTGAAAACAGTAAACGAACCATCCATTGTCGAGTTTATTATAAGACACCCATTTCTAGGATGAGAGCACTTTCTGAATCTCTTCTGTTACCTGTTTGGGAGGCTTCTCTGCTTGAAGATCTGCGACAATTTCCTTATTGCAATAGTAATCAATCACCTACAGGGTACAAATAAACACAAACAAATTTCATTCGCATCACAAAGTTATACGAGAGATGTGTGCCACCATAATTATGCTAAGAAGAGAAGGGTTTTGCATAGCAATCATACCGGTTCTGTTTGCTTGTGGAAAGCCTCCAGCCGAGATTTGAGAACTGCTGCAGTATCATCCTTACGTTGAATCAAAGGTTCTCCCGTTACCTTCAAATCAGACAACAAAATTCGGCAATAAGTTGGTGGTTGATGAAATATCTAATTGGAGAGATCCTTCGTAATTCTCCCTATTGGGGTCTCTCTCCTCTTTTGTAATTTCATATCAATTGTTTTTTATATAAAAAGTTTGTGAAACATGAAATTTTAGTATGTGAATTCTAATTAAATTTGAACCAAAATCTTAAGCTTCCCTCATTGGAGACAAGGAAAAAAAACCGTTTCTCATTTATAGGCAGCACTAGAGTGCTTGGTTCTTACCCATGGTTAGAAGTACAAAACTAGCAGATGTTGCATTTCTCAACTGAAAATTTCAGTTATCAAAACCAAGATGTTATTTAACCAGAAAGAGGATAGGTTAAGTAAGATAGCTTTCTTACATCATCGACACCAGCAACCTTTGGAGGAGCAAATTTTGTGTGATAAGACCTTCCGCTTGCTTGGTGTATCCATCGTCCAGTAATCCTTTCCTCCAAGATCGCATCATCAATCGAAAAATTAAGCACCTTATCAATTTTAGCATTCTGCTTTTCTAGCATCTCATCCAGCTGCAGTTAGGAAAATGAGTGAGCAGAATAATTCAAGAACCACTTCACTGCAAAAAGGATCAATGACAAAAATAAGTAAGGAATCTGATACCTTCTGTGCTTGGACCACGGTTCTGGGAAATCCATCAAGAATGAAACCTTTCTGACATGAAGGCTTCTTCACTGCTTCCTCAATGATGCCAACAACCAAGTCATCAGACACAAGTTCACCCTGAAAATAAAAAGATATTAGCAAGAAAAAAGATAACATGCAATGCAAAACTGTGGGAGGCACCATATGAATTTTTTTTTTAAAAAAAAAAAAAAAAAAAAAAAAAAAAAAAAA
Source organism: Citrullus colocynthis (assembly GCA_031780015.1). Classification (NCBI taxonomy): domain Eukaryota; kingdom Viridiplantae; phylum Streptophyta; class Magnoliopsida; order Cucurbitales; family Cucurbitaceae; genus Citrullus; species Citrullus colocynthis. The sequence goes on from QLSR01000225.1 coordinate 4,636,995, forward strand.
AAAAAAAAAAAAAAA
>QLSR01000225.1:4637259-4684759 GCA_031780015.1 Citrullus colocynthis
AAAAAAAAAAAAAAAAAAAAAAAAAAAAAAAAAAAAAAAAAAAAAAACCAACCTTGTCCATGGCCTGCTTAGCCTTAACACCAAGTGGAGTTTTAGCAGCAACAGCAGCTCTCAACATATCACCAGTTGCCAAGTGACACAAGCAGTATTCATCCTTGATGATTGGAGATTGGGTGCCTTTTCCTGATCCAGGTGGACCTGTAAAATAAAAAGGATCTTAATAGGAATGTACATCCACTAAAATCGATGAGATATCAATGATAGCATGGATAAGAAGACTGGACACCATGGTAGCAGCAGTGAAACAAGAATTAAAAGCATAAAATAATCTAATTTTGCTTTTCTTCTTCCCTCTGACCCATCGTACTCATCTATAGCGTATCGAGGTGAATGAAAAATGGGGAACTCATTTCAGCCATGTAAATATTCATCACAAACTTAAGCAATTCATGAAAATATTCAGCTTAAGCACTACGATATCTGGAACAAACGAGCTAGGACACAAGGTACGTTTATAAACAAGTGAATCTACTGATTTATGTAGCGAGAGCTGGAGTAAGCATATGATGCAGAAATCATGGATGCTGTCTTATCTGTCTAATCATAATCTATATACGACCATTGCACATTCACCTCGGATCTAATTTTAAAAACAAATAGCACAAGCACTTGACGACCTAAACGAGATCGCCACGTAACGCCAATCCAAGAGAAAAATCTCAGAAAGACACCGACGTTTCAATCCATCGAAAGAGCACCACATCTATACATCACAAATAGCAGGAATTCGCGGATCTAAGACGGAATTCTATCGAGTACGAAATACCAGAAAATGAAAGGAAAAACAATAAAATTCCTGATGACGTACATGAAAATGCAGATAGAAATACAGGAAAATTACCAATGAGAATGAGGCGCTTGTCGGGTTTTGAAGCGCATTTCATGCGACGGAGGAGCTCGGTCATGAGATGGATGGAAGGGACATCTTCTAAGCTCGCCGATCCAGAACAACTGGCCATGGCTGTTTGGTCGTCGTCGTCGTCGTCTTCTTCTTCTTCTTCAACCGTCTGCTCTTACGGAGCCTCCAATGAGGTTTACGAGATTTAAGCTGCTCTCTTTGTTTTTCGAAACCTCCAACTTTCGAAACTTCAACAGCGGCCTCCATATACCAACAAGTTTTACATATACTCACCCATCCCATTTCTGCCCTTTAACTTTCTTTAAAATGACCTTCATGTCCCTTCCTTTTTAGTCGTTATCCTTCTTTAGGGTTAGGGTAACTTTCCCCAAATAAATAAATAATTTAAGACTTTTTTATGTTAAAAAATAAATAAAAGCTTTTTAATTTTTTTTAACAATATATGGAATGGAATGAAAGATTAAACCTCTAATTCCAAGATCGTTAGTAAAACTTATGTTTAATATGTAACCTACTCATTTCTAAAAATTGGATGACATAAATAAGCTTTAGTTATAATATTATTCATTTAAATTATTACAACTTCTTAGGTGTAAAAGTTGGTTATGTTGATAATATAAAGGTTGAAATGTCATTTCGGTCTCTATACTTAGAAGCTTGGTCAATTTTATACTTTCAATAAATATTAATTTAGTCCTAATACTAGTTTATTTTTTATATTTTTAATAACTTTTTGTTATCCATAGAATTTTTACTATCATTAATATTATTATTATTATTTGTTTTTTTATTATTATTATATAATCAATTTCAATAAATATTAACTTCGAGGAACAAAACTTAAGATTTATTAAAAGTGCGAAAACTACAGTTGAACAATTGAAAGTACAGAGACTAAAATTGAACAAATTTTGTAGGGACGAAAATAGCAAAATTGAGTTGTAAAAAGATGTTAGGTCGTCTTTAAATTTTTTTTAGCAAGAAGGCTTTTATATATATATCTCAAACTTGTGGTCTCAAAGTTCAAAAATATGTTGTATAATTTTAGCCTATTCGGTTATGGTCAAGTTCTCTCACAAGAAGCTAAATGAAAATAAATAATAAATCAATGAATCAAATTTCATGTGTTTAGAATGCAAGATTAAGTTTGTGGAAATTTCTAATGTATGTGTTTGGATTACAAGATTGAGTAGAATTTACCTATTTTAATAATAATATTATTATTATTCGTATTACCAAACTTATGATATTATATAGCCGTAAATTTTATTACTTAAAATAACTTTTTAAAATTATCAAATTTTAACTTTTATCCCTGCTAAGTGCTAACTTGCAATATGCAATAGGCAATCTAGGAGGAGCCAAACACATTATCGTAACTACCAAGGATTTTAGTTGCTTAAAAAATTCGAATTTAAATTTAAAAGAGCCATTAAATGAAAAATAAATGAACACAAACATCACCGTTTGTGTTCAAGAAGGCAATAATCGACAAGTAACAAATGAGCCTACTACACATTGACGGGCAAAATTCTGAACCTCAACCAGGGGGAGAGCTTAGAGCCAAATGAGAGGAACTTAATTAAAGAAAAACACTTCCAACAAAATTAGAGTAGAATACATTTCTTCCACTGGAAGTTAATTCAGATTATAAGACAATGCGGCAAAATACGCATATTGGCATAAGTTTTGCTGATGGACAAAAATATAGAGGTCGGAGACCAAAAACAGCCACAAGGGGCATTTCTACAGCTAGAATATTATAGCAACAAAACGATGTCTACCTATTAATAACCCATCTGTCTCCATGTTACTGTGGGTTCACAAGCTATTCGGCATCTTCGCTTTTCGACTTTTTCTTCTTTTTCTTCTTACCATCTTCTGCAGCAACATGATCATCCCCCTTATTTTCATCCTTGCTCTTCTTTTTCTTCTTCTTCTTGCCAGATTCCTCCTCCCCGTTTACTCCATTTACCAGTTCTGCAGCCTGCTGCTGCTCCTCTGTTTCCCTATCCAACTTTCGCTTCTCCTTCTTTTTCTTCTTTTCTGATTTTGTATCCTCTGAAACATCACCGTTTTCAGTCGCACTTGGCCTGTCTTCAACTTCACCGTTCACATTAGCTTTTGATTTCTTTTTCTTGCTCTTCTTCCCTGAAGCTTCACTTGGCACTTCTTCTACATCCATATCAGTTGCTGCATCATTTTGTTTTCATTAGTCACATGGTCAAAACATCAGAAGCCCAAAGCAAAAAGAAATACTAATACTAAGAGGCAAATATAAATTTCTGGTGGGAGTATGGAAACCCCTTCCATTTACTGCTAGTGACATCGGCATCACTTGAACAATGGGATGTGAGATCCACCAACGTTAAAGAATGGTTTATAAAAGCAAAGCATAGTGTGAACAAAGTAAGTATTCTCAAGGTACTGGGAATATCCCCTAAAACTACTGCATATCTTCCAGAAATTGAAATTAGTAATAGAAATAAAAGAAGGAAAACTTTATAGCATAAAAAGATATGGCCCCAGAGCCACACTAGATGGCATGTCTTAAACGAAGGTTGACCATTTCTAATGGTGAATGGCCACCACCGTCACATTCTATATACCTTTGTTATCAGCACTTTCAATTGCAGCTTTCATAACATCTATGTTTTTACGAGGTGCTATTCCCTTGTCATAAAAGTCAAGGCGCTCTTCAACTTGCTCACGAAGCTTTTCTCCAAAGGTTGTGGTGCTGCTCTCTGAATGGCAATACAAAAGTATATATCAGAACCAGCAACTGGAAGCTACAACTTATTACAGAAAGAGTTGATTGTTATTATACAGAAAAGAGAAAACTAAACAAAGATTGGCTATACAATATTTACCTGCAAAGCAATCAATACGTGATGCAATAGAACATTTATTTGCAAGATACCGAGCCATTCGGCCTTTGTTCCGTGCAGATGCTCGCCCAATGAAAGAAGAATGAAAAATCAGACCATATTTAGGAGTGTTTCCTCTTGTTTTCAAAGCCCTGAATAGAAGGGGGAAAAATAATAAAGAAATGTATTGGACATATTTTTTATTAAGCAAATCTCAACTAGTAATAATAGCTTCCACGGCAAGAATAAACTTCAAAATAAAACTGAAGAATTAAGTGGCTACATTTCTAAACTTAGTTTCAAGGACAAACATTTCTACTTTAAACCATGGCAATCTGGTCATAAAGAGGAAATAATGCTTTAATAATTCAAAATCGATGAAAAATCTCGTAAGGATCAGAGAAGTAAAACACCATTACTTCAAAAAATTACATCAGATACAAACCTGAAGAGTGCTTTCTCCGCACCAAGAATCTGTAGGGTGGAAGAAGGGCACTTGGCCAAATTTGTGAGACTGCCCGCATGAGAAATTAAACGGGCCCCAACAACTTCACCAATCAAAGAGGCCAAATTGGGAGCAATATCATTCATTTTAGCAACTAGATAATCATAAAGCTTCTTCCTGTATTCAGAAAGATCCATCACCCTCTGTGCAAATTGCTGGACATTAATCAAGTCAATGGCAGACAAATCCTGGCCTGTAACATAGTCAGTTGTCAAATCAGGTAACTGAATAAGGGTATAATAAACAACAAAAAATAAAATTAAGCAAATGATGTACCCATGGAGGCTTTGGCTGCTTCAACAATCTCCTTTGCTTTATCTTCATCGCCAATTATGTCAGTCAAGGCAGGGATTTTATCTTCTGCCAACTTCGACTTGTCCTCAATAAATTTAGCAACTTTAGCATAAAGATAATTGTCACTGACAATCTTCACCAACTCAGGGAAATGCCACGAATACCACTCTCTGTATCATAAAAGTAAACAGAAATAATTAAAGAGGAAAACTCATGATTTCTAGAGAAACAAGCTTAAAAATCACTAACATAGCAACCACAAGCCCCATCCTAGAAGAGGTAAAAGCAGTAATTCTTCCAAATTGTAAACCCTCGTCAAAAACTCATGCATCTTTTTCATTCAAATACCTGACTCTCATTGAGAAGGAATTGATGTCCTTATCTAGAGTGTCAAGAAGGAAGATCGCCTGAATCACCATATTATCAACACGGTTAACATTGAACTTTACTTTAGCTCGACTGTAACTGTGTCCCAAACCAAGTTGGGCCTTCTCCAAATCCCCTGGCTGTAAATACAAATACATGGTTAGATAAATAAAAGTGCTTTTCTAGAGAGGACCGCACATGAGAAAAACATCAACTACTAGAAGCCAAAGGGAAATACTAGAAGCAGCGGGCCAGGCAAACCTTGAGGTCTTTGATAAATTTGTCAAAGTGTAGACGCACACCGCGGAGCAGCTCCAGAACAAACTCATTGCTTTGGCATGGGATTTTAGTCTCTTCAAAGATGTTTGACCCAATTTTGGGTTCAGCTAGTCCCAAAACGAACTTGGCCTTCTTACCTTCCTTAACTTTTGGAAGGTTAATTTCCAAAAAACTCCTCAACTCGTCAGTCATGAGCCCTGCCATTCATCAAGAGATTATTCGCAACAAGAAATTTAAACCTTAAGATTCAATCAGAAGGACATAGAACATGGAGAAACCAGTAATGAAATTAGTTCCACGAAACGACTCAAACTAACAAGCTTATAATTGATATAGTATTTCAGCCATTCGTTCACAAATGAGGTTAGGTTACTCGCTAATGCAGCAAAAAGTACTTTTTTTCATTATCATCCCGTCCAACATGTACAACAACATTGTTTGAAACCCATAAATGCGAGTTGCATAACTCCTGACACGTCAGAGGCAAAGCTTTAAATATGAACATACAACTATACAAGCACAATAAAATTAACAAGACAGAAGCTAAAGCTATTTTCCTTGCAGTATAATTAAGTAAAAAAATGCTTCAACTGGGCTAAGAGAAACAGACAACAACACACCAGAATGAGCTCGAACAGGGAAATACACCACTATTAACTTCAAATACATAGTCTTCTTCTCAAAAGGGAACCAAAATAGCCATGAGTGGTGTAAGAAAGGAACTACTCAATAGAATAAAGAAACATTTCCCGACTTCAACAGGTTAAAAATGCACATATAGTCATCCAATATGCCTGAAGTAACTGAAAATCAAACGACTGCTTGGAAGATTGAATCCAAGGAGTTACCTTCAGAGACTGAGTTGCACTGCTTGAGAGCATCGAGAGCCGACTCGAAAGGGTGGAAAGCAGCAAGCTTCACGACCTTGCCGAAGCGGTTAAGGTCGGAGACGGAGCTCCGAACGGCTTCCGTGTTCTGCCCAATTTCGTCAAGGCCGTGGACATGAAACAGAGCATAACCAGAAGCAGATTCATAGAGAAGATACGTCGACGTCATGGGACCAAAACCAGAGAGACACTATCGCAGAACCGTTCCTAGTATCTCTCCTTCAATGGCTTCGAAAGGCGAGAGAAGTTAGGGAAAAGGTTTTAGGGTTTGAGGGTTTTACAAATTGCCGCCTTCTCTATAAATTTTACGGGAGAAAAAGAAAAAGAAAAAGAAAAAAATGTCCAATAATGTAAATAGAAGGCCCAACCCTTTTGAAAAATTAATAAGCCCAACATTAAAAAGAGGGGAAAATTAATAAGCCCACCATCACATCCAATAGAGCGTACGCTGAGGGATGGTGATAAATTGAAAAAAAATACACTAATAATTTAGGATTGTTTTCAAAATATAGAAAAATGGATAAAGTATTTTTAAATATAGCAAAATTTTATTGTCTATTTGTGAAATATCGCGATAGACTTCTGTCTATGTCAATCGTGATAGACTCGTCATGATTGACACAAATAGTAGTCTATTGCAGATAAATTTGTGATATTTTTCTACTATTTGTAAATATTTTCAACAATTTTGTCATTTTAAATAATTTTTCAATAATTTATGGGAGGAAATACTTGCATTTTTATATTTCTTTTACATTTGAGTTTAGTTTTGATCTTGTTCTTAAATTTTAATATTCTATACTTTATGTTATTAACAAATTTTTTTTAATAGTCATTTGTGGTTTTTTTTTTTTTTTTTACTCTTTTTTGTTTATTCATTTCAAATAAGCATGATGTGAACATTTTTAATTAATTTCAATTTATTTCATTATTAATTTAATTAATTAGTAGACATCGTCACTAAATAATGAAAATTAGAGGTAATCTTGAATCATAGGGAGCAAACAAAAAGAAAAATAAATAGACAAGAAACTAAAGAGTAAAAAAGGATTATGAAATTTAAGAACCAAAGTGTAAATTAAATTTAAAAAATAAAGAGTATGAGGTAAAGGATCATTACTCAGTCTCTAATAATTAATTCACTGAGAGCGAAAATTAATATTCTTCACTAGCTTTACAATAAGATGAGAAACCAAATTAAACAGAAAAAGATCAATGACATGTCACCACAAGAGAGGCCAAGATATAATAGAAAACATAATAGAAAAACACAAGATAAGTGACCCAATAATATTACTGAAAAATAGCCTTGAATATATTCTTTTGCGACCAAATATAAACTAGACTTAAAATTTGGAGAGTTATTTAATGGTTGATTTGTGTATTAGTATGCATAAGGAAAAATTTTGTTGACGATTTCCCAAACAAAGGTCAAAATCCAAAGCACTCGTGTTGTACGCATAGGGGCCCGCGCATCCCTATTAGGAAAGTCCCCATCACCAACCTTGAGGACTACATTAACGTTGGAATCATCGATAAGGCATGTACCCTAAACGAATGTCAATCAAAGGACTCTATAAATAGTCTCATACCATCACCTAAAGGGATAAGCAATATTTTGAGTGTTTAATCGAACTAAACACTTCTTGTACTAGCTCAGATATTGATGCGTATTCGACTCAACACCATATCAGTATGAGTTATTTTACAAGTTAGTTAAACACACATTTGCAAGCCCAAAAGGAGCTTCATCCATAAATTCAAGACCGCAACAAGCCATTCACACCAACAAAATTAATGAGTTTATAAAGATTGATACAATACTTTATGTCACAATTAGTCGACAAAATGCAAAAGTTAAGAAAAATGTATAAATTGCAACATTTAATTTAAGTTTATGGTTTAATTTAATGGATTTGAAAGTTTAGGATTTGAATTTGTATTTACCAACACATGTGTGTGGAGGAGAGCAAATCCGTAGACTGGGGAGGGGAAGGGGATGAATATTATTTATAAAAAGAAAAAGAAAAAATAAAATAATTGAGAACGACACATCATAATTTTTTCCAAACGAAATGTCATTCTCTACAAAGAGATAGAAAACGTCAATATTTCGAATCTCTCTAGAATAGAATCTTAGATTTTGTTGTGTTTGTGTGAGTATTTGCACTCCACCAAATATAGAAGATAAGAATAAGATAATTTTCTTCCTAAAAAGAAAATTTTTAAAAAAATTATTTGTCTATCCATTTTGTATCAATTTATTTACTCTTGGTTTGATATCGATTTTGTTTTTAGTCTATGTGTCTAGCATGATGATTACATATTCGTCATAATAATAAAACTTTAATGCATTCCAAAATGCACCCAATTTTATGTATTCCTTCTTATCATTTATGAAAAAGAAAATTTAAAATAACTAGAAAAAAGTAAGAAGAATTTTTTACGAGCTTAATTATGATTGTACAATTTAGTAGAATACACAAAAATAATTATTATTTAAAATGCATTTAAGTAATTTAAAATAATAATAAATAAATAAAGCAAGACATACTAACCTGAAATGAAAGTTTAAGGCTTCGTCAGCCATAACCTTTAATTTTATATTTATCCATAGATTTTAAATTTTTTGATATTTTAATAATATATTTGAAATTGATAAATTTATTAATGAAATTGAAAATATTAGCGGGTTTATAGAACACATTATAAAATTCAGATAAAAGAAAAAGTGCAATTTGCAGAAGGAATCCCAATCTACAACCTGCGGTCGCGGTATAGCATTTATCCATTGAAAACGAATGGACATATTTTGTTTGCGCTTTTGATTACTTATTATTATAATTATTTTTATTTTCAGATGTTATAAAATTAGCATTAGCCTACAAATTCTCCACAACCCTCACATATAAAAATAGATAAACAAGGGCCATCTTTTGCTGACTGCCACTCAATCTTGTTTTCCATTTTCAATTAAGCCGTCTTTTGTCGACAACTATAATTTCTTTGCTTAAAATGTGTGGCAAGTGTTTGTAGATATATAATATATTACACTATACAGAATATATAGTTCACATTCATGTGTCTGATTAAGATTTGAAGGGAAGAAAGAACATCAGTGGATGCCAACTTGGCTAAAATCAATATCCAATAAATGTATTTAACCAGTATGAATCAACTCAAATACAATAATCTAACTCAACCGTTGATGCTGAACAAATAGATCAACCGTAAATTTGTATTTTGAAAGAAAATTGCACAACATCCTATAAATGAAGAAATCGAATAAAGGTGTTGTGTCAAACCACTCATACTCTAACACTCAAGTCAGTAAGGGGTCTAGATGAGTACTAGTAATAGAGAATAATATAGAGTATTTTTAACATACCTTTGACGAATGAATCATGTAGCTTATATAGACTAAATTTTACGTGATTGACACTCGGGCTCATAATTGTCCCTTCTTTAATTCATGTAGTTAGCATCTCACATGTTCGACTTTCCACCAACTCCTTCATGAATTGTTTGCTATGGACTTAGACACCACTACCACTCGACCTAGCAACAGAGGCGCAAAGGTCCCTATTGGTACCTCTAAGCCTTTCACGAGTCTTGCAGAGGTCCTCCATTGTACTGCTAGGTCTTTCATGGTACTGCTATAATCTCCATCACATTGCTAGGTTTTATTGCACAAGTCTTCTATTGTATTACTATGACCTCCAGGGGCCCTCCATGGTATTGCTAGGTCGTCCACGAAGGACCTCCATGGTACCAATGGATTTTCTACAGAGGTCTTCCATGGGTCTTTGTCCATAGTACTACTAGGACATTCATTAGTCTTCAATAGGACCTCCATGACACCTGTTATGTTGTTATGAAGCAAAGAAATTGAATTGGGTGTATAGATTTGGAATTTAAAAGAGATTTAAGAGTGAAAGATTGTGTGTATACTTATCTTCGAATTTCTCCAAGAATTGTTCCCTTTTTCCGTTGATGTAGGCCTTATGAGCCGAACCACATACTTCGTTGTGTTTTTCTCCTTCATCTTCTACTTTGCATGTTGATTTCTTTCTTCGATGAGTTTTCACCATTAGAGAGAAAATCGAGCTCCATTTTCTTTGTTCATTACCGAACGTGAGTGATTGAAAACTAAGGAGCCTAGAGTGTGTTTTCTCTCATTGTTACGTGGCAACAGGAGATTCACAAGTATCAACACCTCTGTCATTTAGCTTCCTTCACATAAGAATTGTTATATTTGAAGGCCCAACATGTTGGGTCCTCTTGAGAGGTCTTACATGAGATTACTAGGTCCTCTATGAGTACTACCAGTGTCCTCCATGGTACCACTAGATTATCCATGGATACTACTAAAGTCTTCCAATGATTCCTCTTAACTTTGGCCATCATGGATCATTTGAGAGCTTCCCTCGTGGGTCCTATTAAGGCTCCCCATGGGTCTCAACCAATCCACAAGGGTCAATTTCTTAAGGTCATGGGTTGCTATTGGTTGAACCCATGTCCCATTGGCATCTCAGACCTTTATCTCTATCCTTCGCCCTTCTATTTATTTAGACTTTCAATCTTGGCCCATTTCAGTAAATCTATCTATAACATCAATTATAGTTTAGATTGTCGATCCATTACATAGTTGTTCAAAATATCAAGTATTTGAATGATCTTATTTATTTATTAGATCAATATTCAAACTCGAGTTGAAATTTAAATCTTTGAATTCCAATATAAATTAATGTTTTTTTTTACACTAATGACATATTGTTTTAGGCCGACTACTTGTTAGATGTCCATGGGGTGAGGGTTGGAGTGGGAATAGCTTCCGAGTCCCCGTCACTGCTCCCGGTATCATTCCTCGGCCACAGGGATTGGGGCGAGGATTCCCCATGGAGAATTTGTTGGGATCCAGCTCCCTACAAGGAATTTTTTCCCGTTTATTTTTTAAAAAAAATAAATCAATTAACTTAAATAACTATTATGAAAAAGTTTTTAAAGTTGTTTTCAAAATATAGCAAAATAAACCAAAATATTTACAAATATAGCAAAATGTACTAGTAGACAGTGATAGACATTATCGGTGTCTATCACAGACAGACAATAACATTTGCTGTGTTTGAAAATAGTTACAACAGTTGTTTAAAATAATTACCCATAGTTTTAATTAAATAGTTTAATTTCTCACTAAATCTCTTTAGGAAAATTATTATAAATAGGCAAATATCAAACTATTTACAAATATAGCAAATTTTCACTTTCTATTTGTGATAAACTATGATAGATCCAGAAAACATTTATCCGTGTCTATCTGGCAAAGTGATAGCTGTCTATCTGGGTCTATCGTAGTCTATCACAGTCTATCACAGGTAAAAAGTAAAATGTTGCTATATTTGTAATTATTTTCAACCGTTTTTTTTTATTTTTGAAAATATCCAATATTTTTATATGTTTTATTTCACATGGTTAATTTGAATTTAAAGAGAAATTATTCTAATTTTCTAGAAAAAAATTAATTACCAATCAAATTATTCATAGATATAATATAAATTTAAATATTCAATTCAAACATATTCATTATCTCAACCATTAAACAATCAAATTTGAAATTCAAATATAATATTTATATAATAACAACAACAATAATAATAATATAATTATAAAATTAAACTATTATAACAAATAAAAAAATCAAAATAGACTAACGAGGCGAGGACAGAAACAGGGATAGATAATGCATTCTCTGTACCATCCCTATCTAGCCTACGGGAAAAACTTTCCCTTATCCCTTCCTCTTTCCTCCCTTAATTGTAGAATCCTAGCTCTATTAGGGGCGAGCCGTACTTGGCCCGTCTCTGCAGGAAAATGGACATCCCTACATTATTATTTTGTTGACCCAACTTTAATTGTTTTGCACAAAAACATAAAAGATTATAATAGAATGAGATATATAATTCTAGTTATAGGTAGTTTTCGAAATATAATAAATAAAGCTATATCTAAATTTGTGCGTATAAGTTAAAAGGATTTATGAAATATTTGATTTATGAGTAAGATATGCATATCGTTGTGTGTAAGTGATTGGTTTTCCACGTAGATTCCTTTTTTTTTTTTTCCTAATTTTTCACTCCACCACAATAAATTATGGAGATGGATATGAGTGTACCTAAAAAAAAATGAAATAACTCTGATTATATATATATATATTAAAAATCTTGTTGATATTAACTTTCACCATAATTTTCATTTAGTGTATAAAAGTGAAATTGAGAAGCATAATGGACTGTTTATAGATAACATGAATGGTGGGTCATAAGAAAAATGCTATTGTGGTGCGTTAAAAAGCAAATAATGCCAATTTCAAATGGTTGACAAAACGAGAGAGCTAAAGCTTTTTAAACACATACAATAAATATATATAAATGATCGACCAATAGCATGTTTTAGCTAGTTGAGATATCTATATAAAAGTTCAAAAGCTCTCATTTGCACATGATTTAGATGTATCTTTTAATTTTTATAACGAGCGGACAAATAAAGAAAATATAAATTCTCACAATTTTAAATAGAAAAATTGAACATATTATCCACAAATGAAAATCGGAATAATGTATTTGAAAGAAAAAAACAAATAAAAAACACACCACTTTTTTTTCAATGAAAAGTGAACCACATTATTTAAGATCCTCTCATCTTAAAAAGAAAAAAAAAAAAGAAAAAAGAAAAAAAGACATTGATATTTTTTTCCTATTGAAGTCAGTAAACAATCAAAACGAACAACCCACGAATCCATTATATTATCATATTTAGTGATATACTGATTTAACAAAAATAAAAATAAAAAGTATACATGTTTATTCTAACCAATAATAAATCTAATCACAAATCTAAATCCTGTACAATTAGTTAATGCTTATATTGTCGATCAAAAGTTGAAAGATTTGAATCTATCGTTTTCATTATTAAAATACTTGAATCTAATCATTAAAAAAAAATGTACAAATACCCTCACCGGACAATATTCTTTTTTTTCCTGAAAATTTGAATTTATTCACATCATTCACCTAAAACATCCACTCATTCATTTGGTAGCACACTACCAACTTTACTTGTCCATTATATAGATTTGAAATTCTTAAATATAAATATTAGAAGATCCCTTCACCAACTAAAACCGGACAATCTTTTGAAGCAAGAAAGACCATGAAAGCGAAAGTAGTAATTTTATATTTTTTTCATAGTTGACTAAATATGTATTTAACAAAAATAAATAATGTACAGTTCTAAATTAAAGAAATCCTCGTAAAAAATTACATGCACATTTGTTTTTATATATATAGATATATGTTGGATGGAAATAGAAAGAGAATTCAAAGTTATGGTCAACAAAAGCAAATTAAACCGCCATTGAAAAAATTAATAATAATGAGAGGGAAAAAGGGATGAAGAGAAAGCTGAAAAGGAAAGAAAAAGGGCATTGGCCAATGGTAGCGAAGGATGGTGGCTATTGATTCTGTCCGCGTCAGCATTGCAAACTCATGGAATGGTCCACGTAATCAATATCACTTTCCATTTTTATGTTCTTTATTCCTATTCGATGGACCATTAAAATATATATATTTATGTGATATGCATTATTTTAGTTCATATACTTTAGAACTTGTTTAAATTTTAGTTTTTGTATTTTCATAAGGCAAGTTTTAATTATTATAGTATTCGATCAATCTAAAACTTAGTCCTTACTTTTAACTTAGTGTGATATTTTTTCAAACCTATTTTATAATCTATAAGGGGCATTTGGGACAATGAGTGAAGTTGTGAGGTTGTGGAACCCACAAACTCCTTAAAACACACAATTAATGGAAATATATCTAATATTCTCGTAATACCTACTCCTTTTATTCATTATTTAACACATCATTACGTGATTTATTAAGTTATTATGTGGATCCACATAATTCTTAAATACTAATTTTGTGGCAAAAAAAATGAATGGAGGCAATATAGAAAAAATTTGCATACTATCATAGTAGTATTTAATTTTCTCACCACAGGTGGAGTTCACAACTTTACTCGCACGATTCCAATTTTTTAGAGTTATGAACTCTACTTCCTTGTTTGGCCTAAAAAGTTCATGGTCCTCACGACTAAAAAAAAAGTCAATTTTATTTATGTCTTATTAGCTCTTTGCATCGTGAGTCTCGAAAGTTTGCAACTCCAATCCTTGCTGCAAGCATTCTCTTAGTCTCTTCAATATAAATTTTAGAAATATATTTGTTTGCATAAAAATTATTATCATTATTTAACCAATTTTGTTGAAAGTGAACTATGATAGACCATGTCAAAATAAATTAGATTTTATTTCAATTATATATTTATTTTATTTTCCTTTCCAATATTTTTCTTCTATTTTTTTTATTGGTTAAGAAAAAAAACATAAAAACTAAAATTGAACGAGTCTCGACGTGTTTTATACTAAATTATATTTTCAACCTTTGTTGGTTTATTTTTTCTGTTTTTTTGCTAATGCTGTTGCAAATTATGACCACTCAACCTTTTGGTTTTATTTTACCATTTGTTGTCACTATCGATTGCTGTTTTTTTTTTCTTTCTAAATTATTATTATTATTATTATTATTATTGTTGTTGTTTTTAATTCTTTGTTCTGTTTTTGGTATTCTTCATCCTTTAGCACGTAGTATTAATTATTTAATAGCTGGCAGCCGCTTTGGCCGTTCATGCAATGGCTATTGTGGCGCCCAAATGCCAGTTTCCTGGACCCTGCCCCCTCTGACCGTGTTTGACTTTTACTTTGACCGGATTTTTATTCAATTACCTCACATTTTTCAAACATTCATATAATTAAATTTGTTTTAACATATTATTATGCCGAATTCTATAATATTTAAAATCTCTATAATGTTGGAGCGGCTTTTGCATCACATGTTCATATTGATGGAATGAAATTTGACTTGAAGATCATCCCTCAAAGTCATCAATAAGGATGTTTCCTCATTTTTTTCCAAAATTTGCTTTTGGTTTTGTTCCTGTTGTACAAAAAAAAAAAAAAAAAACTATAATGTCACTTTCTCTTCGGTTATATAATTGAGTCTTGTTTGTTGAAGCCTTCTTTAAATTTATAGAACCTATAAGTAAGTGGAAGTATTAACTTATCAATATAATTAAATTTATCATAATTCCTTAGTTCAAGATTTTGCGTTGATTGGTGACTTAAATATACCTAAAATAAGTGAGCACGCATGCAATTATCTACGGTTTATGAGTCATTGGTTCAAATGTTCTTGCTCACATTTTGTGAAGTAATTCAGTGTAATATTTGATAAGGATAGTTGCAAGTACAACAATCAATCCTAAATTATTAGCAAATATAGCAAAGCTTAGATCCAACTATCAAAATTTATAAGTGATAAACTATATTGTTAGTAGGAATCTATCACTAATATGAGTATATCAATAATTGATTTTTTTTTTTTTTTTCAATACATTTTGCTAACTTTGATATTGTGACTATAAGAGCTTCTTTGATAGTATTTTTAATGTTGTGATTTTTGTTTATTATATTATTTAAAAAGTACGGTTGATTTATTTATTTATTAAAAAAAATTGTTGAAACTATCGAGCTTAGGGAATCTTTAGTAGAACAGCAGCCCAACAACAAAAGTACTATATTAGCATGTACTGCGATTTATTTGTTTTTTCCTTCCCGTATTTATTATTATGTTTTCAATTTTCATCTTTTCCAAAACTTGGGTGAAATTTATTCTACACATTGATTTGCATTCACGATATGAAAGTAAAATTCGCAACAAAAAAAAAAAAATATATATTTATATATAAAAGTCGATTTCCACATCTTCCAACTCAAATAAAATATCATTTTGGTTCTCATACCTTTAACATTTATTCAATTTGAGTATTAATATTTCTATTTGGTCAATTTTAATATATGTATTTTCAATAAATTTTAAATTTAGCTTCTACTAATAATTTATTGTAAATTATTTTATTACTCTTTATTCTTTATTAATAAATTTTATAATAAAATTTGAAAACATATTTACATAATACATTTTTAATTAATAAGTAAGTCTATACTCATTAAAGTGTTGATATAATTAAATTTATTATAACCAATTAATTTAAAATAAATAAATAAAAGATTACAGCTCAGATTAGAAGAGAGCAATTGCCCCTTTACTTCCTTAATCATTCGGTCCCACATCCAAAACAAAATTTCTACCCCTCTAACTAGACAACAAGTAAAAATATGACAAATGTGATCAAAACGTGTCAAAGTCACCCATTGAAAGTGGGGCGAAGAGAATCAAGAGCGTTTAATATTCAATATTCTTATGACCAAACTATAAATGCAATGAATATTGACATTAAAGTTTATTGATTCCCTTACCCAAAATAACAACCCTCGCCTTTTAGGTTAAATTACACGTTCCGTTTCTAAATTTTGAATTTTGTGATTTACTTCCACTTTAAAAAAATATTTTATAGATTCTTAAAACTTTCAATAAATTCTGTCTAATAAGCCTATAAATTTTTAATGTGGTAGATAAATTGAAAAAATAGTCAATACTCTAAATTTTATATTTTGTAATTGATTGTAAATTGTTAAAAGTCAAAATCTAATAAATGTGTTATTTTAAAAGTTCATGAACCAAATAGTCACAAATTACAAAATTTGTAGTTTAGATTTATCATGATAGAAACGAAGACCGACAATGCAAAGAAAGTGTAAAAATATAAACAGTAAAGATCAACATAAAAATTTACATAATTTACTGTTAATGTATTAATAATTACGTCTGCGGGCAGAGTGGAAATATTCGTTTACGCATATGCAGAACCGCCAACAAAGTTGGAGGATTTATATATAAGGCACTCCTCTAAACACTAAATCCAAAATCATAAATAATATATAATACATAAAATTTAGGTTTCAAGACCCATGCATGCTTGGTCATTTGGAGTGTCAACTTGATGGAATGTCTAGATTTACAATTTCAAACATACTTTTACCGAGTAGAAAAATGTCTATTCACATATTTCAAGGGTGTTGAAAAGAAAAAAAATATAAGTGATTTGAATCTTGCAAAAAAAAAAAAACCAAACCGAAGGATCTCGGTGGTGATTAGTGTTGTTTCAAATATGCAATCAAGGGATTAATCGTTTTCAAAGGAGTGAATGTAGTGAAGTAATTAATTTTCTCCCCCTCACAGAAGATAACAAAGAAAGGATGCGAAAAGATTCGGAATCTGCATTAAATTAAGAGAGTGAAGAGAGTAACAACAAAAGGAGCAGCCAAGTTGAGTGAAGAAGGCAGGCAAATCTAACCTTTGCTTTTAGAAAGAAAACATCATAAAACCATGAAGAAAGGGGTTGGTGGTGCCGGTGGGGCACTCTCAAACAAAGCAATTATTATTTGACAGCATTCAGCCAGCAACAGCGCATTCCCTTGCGGTGAAAATATCAAAAGATTCTTTTCCAGTGCGGCGGGACAACTAAACTTTGACACTGAAAAACTAGCTACGCATATTCCCATGTCCCCCAAACCTTTTTATTCAGAATTTCACTAAATCCATTGCTTTTTTAGATTCCTTGTTCAAGCATTGCTCGGACTCTTGTTGGGAGGCCGTAGAGATGAATGAATCCAGCAGCATCAGCTTGGTTGTACACATCTCCGTTCTCAAATGAGGATATGTCTTGCCTATACAGGCTGTTTGGACTTTTGCGCCCGACTACGGTCACCGAGCCTTTGTACAGTTTGAGTGTGACCGTTCCGGTGGTTGTTGCAGTTATCTTCTCCATGAATCCATCCATGGCTACACGGAGTGGTTCGAACCATCGGCCTGCATACACCAGCTCGGCATATTTGAGGGCGAGTGAGTCTTTGACTTGTATGGTCTCGCGGTCTAGTGTTAAGGATTCGAGTTCCCGTGCAGCTGTGAATAGGATGGTTCCTCCTGGTGTTTCGTACACGCCACGGCTTTTCATGCCAACCAGACGGTTTTCGACCATGTCGACCCGGCCGATGCCGTGTTTCCCGCCGATTTCGTTGAGTTTGTCGAGAAGGGAAGCTGGTGACAGCTTTTTCCCATTGACACCAACAGGAAGTCCTGAGACAATTTCAATCTCAACATATCTGCAATAAACAAACAACATACACATAAGAAATTCAGTTGCAGAAATGCAGAGGAGTTGAATCAAAGAAGAACAGAGGAAATTTACTCGGGTTGGTTCGGCGCATCCTCGGGATCAACGGATAGCATGAACATGTCTTTCTTTGGCTCATTAGCAGGATCTTCCAAAACGTCACCCTTCAATCACATGTAATACATAAATGAATACAACTGACAAGTCTTAAAGGAAAAAAGGAAGAAAAAAAAAAAAAAAAAGCCAGAGGCAGGGCTGGCAGCATGCTGTTTAAAGCTCACACTTGTTCAAGCCAAAAAGAAAAAGATCACAAGCGTACAACAATTGCAACATCTAAATATGACAGCCAAATTCAATCTGTATAGCATGAAACAGTATTCTTGATGTTAACCAGTAAAACCAACCGGCTGTCATGACAGTTACCTCATGGCTAAGGTGCCAAATATTCCGATCTCGACTGTATATCGATTTCTTCGTGACGGGGACTGGCACGTTATGCCTCTTGGCATATTCAATTGCATCTTCTCTTCCTGTAATGTCCCATTCTCTCCAGGGAGCTATAACACGTAGTTTGGGGTTCAGAGCAAAGAATGTGAGTTCAAACCGTACCTGCACGGAGAAAAAAGAAATGAAAAGGCAAAAAGGATGAGATTCTCTTTAAGAATATTCATAGAAAAAAAAAAAAAAAAAACTATGGCAATCAAGCAGACCTGATCATTTCCTTTCCCTGTGCAACCATGAGCTACAGCATCAGCTCCAACTTCTTTGGCAACATCCACCATGGCCTGTAAAAAAGCATCATCATAACCTCTATCACTAACTCAAATCCATGTAAAGAAACAAGAATCTCTCTCTTTTTTTTAACAAACTACAAGAAATATCTGGCCAACCCATGAAAACGTGCTGGTAAAATTCAAGAACTATTAAACTAAATAGCCTCCAGCAGAAGAGATCAAGTAAGATCTAACCTTGGCGATGACAGGGCGAGCCATGGAAGTTCCAAGCAAGTATTTCCTTTCATAAATGGCACCAGCTCGCAAGCAGGGAAACACGTAGTCTTCCACGAATTCATCCCTCAGATCTTTCACAACAAGTTGACAAGCTCCACTTGCTTTCGCCTTTGCTTCCAAACCATCCAATTCCATCACCCCCTGCATATTTCACATTCCTAATAAGCCAGCAAAATGGAATCAAATAATCTAAATCTACACCAAACATAAACCAATGTGTGGCCATGGATACAGGGCACAACGCTCAAAACGTACTTGCCCAACATCAGCAGTGAAGCAAACCACCTCACACCCGTATTTCTCCCTACAGGGAAAAAGAGATGAAAAAAAAAATGTCAAAATAACACAATACAGCCATTAAGGATTTCAAACAAATGGGTCAGAGCTACAAAAAACGATTGTTAAGACGAAGAACTTGATCATGGCTAATAAAGGGGAAAAACAAAGGCCGCTCACCTCAACCATGGTACGATAACCGATGTGTCCAAGCCGCCGCTATAAGCTAAAACAACTTTGTTCAATCTAGCGGGCATCACACCGTTGGTATACGCAACGCTAACTTCTCCCATCTCTTTAATAACGTCAAAGAATCCTTGAATTGCTGCAATTGAAAGATAAATTAGCGATTCGTGGTTATGTATATTAAACAAATTGGTAAAAGGGCATGACGATCAAATCGAATCAATAACAATCCAAGTTCGTGAAACGGAAGAGAAGCGTCTCGAAATGAAAAAAAAAAAAAGAAAAAAGAAAAAAGAAAAAAGAAAAAAGAAAGCCGGTTCTAATTTCTCTGAAATAAGTGCGCAAAAATCGGCGAAAAATAAGAGAGAGAAGAAAGGAATTTGAAGATGAACGCAAAGCCGGCGGCGTGGGGAAATTGTAATGAATCGGACGAGGTGATTTTGAACTGAAGTGCGAAAATTAGGAGAGTGAGAAGGGATTGCGTACCGAATTGAAAGGGCAGAGAGTGAGGAAGAAGATTATGGGGATGAAGCGGGAAGCTTGAGAGAAGCTTTTCGCCGGAACGGCGGCGGAGGAGTCAGGATTCTCGCTCGTGCTCCACGAAAAGAGCAGATATGAGCAAGTTACAATTTCCGACTCATGGCTTCCTGGCTGCATGAGGGGCCTTTTTATCGACGAAAATTCTTGTTTTTTTTTTTTTTTTCTTTTTTTTGGAAAAATAAAATGAAAATAAATATTTGTCCTTCGCCACCGAAATTGTAACGTTTTTTTAAAAAAATAAAAATAAAAAAATTACATTTGTGAGTGTCTCCACCCATTTTAAGCGACTAATCCTACTATACAACTTGTTTGATCTTAAACTTGAGTGTCAATAAAATTTTTAAAATATTAAATCTAAGTAGGTTACTGTCATGGATTGAATTTGACTCTTTAATCTCATTATTAAATTATATTCATTATCTACGTACTAAGTTTTTATGTTCTACTCTTCTTTAATTAATTTTTTTTGTTTGTGTGACCATTTTTACAAGATAAATTAATTAATTCACTTGTTGTAAGTTATTTTTTTAAATAAAATTTATGTTTATCTAATATGGTACTATAGCTCATGACATTAAAATGAGTATTCCATCCAAGTAAAATTTGGAATTCGACTCAATAATAATAAACCTAAATAAGCACAATATTTAGTTACAATGATAATATTTAACTTGCTAGTTCAATCAAATTTTAATTGGGATGGGTAAGTATTGTCATTTTGGAGGAAAAATTCAAGTAATATGAAGTATCATTCTCTCTGTTCACTCGATGGTTTTATTATAAGTATTTTTTTGATGTGGTGGTCCCGCGTCGTTTTAAAAATGACAATGACCTGCAAGCAATAAATCGAGGGATCGGCATCCATACTTAGTACTACTTGAAGTTTTTGTCTCATTTGATTATTGGTATATTACTTTTTCATCCAATATATCTACTTGTCCGATGGTGGGTGTCTAACCTTTTTTTAGTATATGTATAGAGTATAAAGATTTGATCCACCAATCTCAAGAGAATTAGTATATTGTCACGTACAGTTGCACTGTGCTCTCAATATTGGTTGATTGTATACAATATATGTGGTTTGAAATCATGCTCATATCAAACTCGTAGTTCAAATACTCAAAATCAATATTTTAACAATATAAAGGTAAAGAGAAAATTAGTTTTTTTCTTCTTCTTCCTAAAGTCTCGAGTTAAAACATATATTTAAAAACTTTAGTGACCAAAATTTAACAAATCTGAAACTTTCTTATATGTTATTTAAAGTTTGCAATAATTTAGTCTTTATTGTGAAATCTATTGTTAAAATGTAACTGTGTGTTGTTCCTTATATATGTAGAATAACAAACTAACGAATGACCAAATGTGTTTCTACAACAAAAATAAAATTGACACATATTATAAAAACCAAAATGATTAATCTCGATGATTGTTTTCATAACATGGACTAAATAGTTACATCTTAAGTTGACGAACCAAGTCGGTACTTTGATAAAACTATTGAGACTAAAAATATTTTTTTAACATATAAAATATTATCAAATGAGGCTGTTACAGTGTAACTATTATATGATATATAACCGTTTGAATTTATATTCAAAATTCTTATATATATATATTTTATACAACAATTATGTGAATGATTGAACTTCCAACCTTTAAGATAACAAGCATTTCACAAGCTTGTATAGACCACGATGACGACTAGGCATAAAAAAGGAATATATACAACAATTATGTGAATGATTGAACTTCCAACCTTTAAGATAACAAGCATTTCACAAGCTTGTATAGACCACGATGACAACTAGGCATAAAAAAGGCCTTTGCTACATGCCAAGAAGAGCATGGTGGGAAATGTGTCAGATGGACACACTAACATAATTAGGCCCCCAACAAATAATTTCCCCTAAAGTTTCTATCGTTTGAATTGCTTTAATGTTGTAATGTTTTACATTTTAACTCAACTTTACTCATTTAGAAAATATCGGGAAAAAATACTAAGATCACTTAGGATAAATTAGTGATATATGATAGCTCCATTAATTTAAGGAGAAGAATTCAAGTCAAAATTCATTTTAATAGTTGCATTGTCCACGAGAAGCCAATTCATAAGTTGTTTGGCAATATCAATGATTAGAATGAAAGAAAGACCACAAACCAAACTTTATCCTTGCTCGTGAATGATACACTATTTGCATTATAGTATGAATAATGAATAAACTTAAGACAACACGTTAAAATTGATGCCAACACTTCTATAAATTTAAAGAAATGGAATTCCTCGTCTAATTTTATCTTCTAAATCTTTATGCATTTACATAAATCACTATGTAGAGCAAATATTTCATCAGTCAAGTTTAATTTTGACTACGAACTACCTAAAGATTATTTCAAAACTTTTTGAACAATATGGATTAAATTGAAAAAAAGTTATTCATTCAAGAGGGTTATAAGTCGGATGATTATAAAGATAGATTTAGTTAAAAATAAATAAATAAATAAAAGTTGAAGTAATACTTTGGCGTATCCTAGATTGTACGATCTTTTCAACCCACTCCAAAACCTTATAACATAAAAAAAAAATACTTAAGAGAAAAATAAAATACTCCATGCACCATCCTCAATCACAAAGGGAAAAAAATGGTTTATCAAGTGATAACTAGTGGTAAAAAACCGTGCAGTCTGAAATGGATAGAGCACTATTCTCCAAAAGGGGGGAAGCGATAAATTGATGAGAAGGGGTTAAAGTGAAAAGCTCCGGAAGTTTTGGCAAGGCGTGAATGAAGATGCAGAGCCCTAAAAGAAATAAAAATTAAATAAATAAAACTGTTAAAAAATATATCATATCATTTCATAGGGACGAGAAAGATTCCTCTTCCTCACGTGAAATTTCTATCACTTCCACGGAAGGAGGAATCTGGCAAAAAGGAAAATTGTAGGGTCAAAATTAATTTCCACCTTCCAAGTTTAAATTCAATGCTTGATGCCTCTTTCTTTTACCATTTCTTAAAACAGAGCCATCATAAAAATTATTATTTTTTTTATTTTTATTTCCCCCCCCCCATGATTTCGAATCTACGTTTCCCCCTCTCCTGTCTTCTCTACTGCCTCATTTGCAACTTGCTATGAATTGACACAATACTCCTTTTTCTTCTCTTATTTATTTCACTTTCTATAATTTCTTTTTATGTGTAGTGTGAAGAATAACATGTCCATTAACCCACATTTCGCACGCTGAATTGAATTGGTACTTATTATTTTAGAAGTTAGATTGCTAAATTATTTGTGTTTGGTAAAACAACTTATGTAGCCCCGTTTGGATTGACTTATTAAAAAGTATTTTTCAACAAACTCATTTTTATTTAAACACTCTTGATTAAAATACATTTGAAAAGTTATTTTCAATGGTTGTCAGACACTCCAATTTCTACCAAAACGACTTATTTTTTTAAATTAAACATTTGAACATGTATCCCAAACACAAACTCTTATTAATTTGGCGAAATCGCTTTGAAATTTTAACTAACGTACAAAAGTTTGTAAATACGAGTTCTTAGATTTAGCTTTCCTAAAAATTTGTTATCTTGCTAACCATTTCAATAAATATATTGTAATAATATTCTTCTATATTAATATATTCTGTCACATCCATTTTAAGTAATTGACAAGCCACGTTTTAACCTAAAAGTTTTGAAAATTATTAAAGGAAAATAAATTCGAATGGTGCATCTTTTTTCCATGTTAACAGTAACTAAAAATATACAGCTAAATGATGTTTTTTTTTTTTTTTTTTCCTTTGAAAGTACTTAAAATGTGTCTTAAATAGACACTTGTATGTATCTTTTGGGGAGGGGGTTAATAGATTATGTTATCTACCTAGAAGAGAAATCCTGCAAAGTTCAATTTCATTTTTCAAATCTCAATGTTTTATAAAGAAATTTAGCAAGTATTAATAAGAAAGTAGCTTGAGTATAGTTAATTAAGATCTAACTCTAAACAAATTTTAATATTCCTTTTGGATATATGACCTATCCTTTTAAAACCTAGAACGAATGCAAGGATTTCCTTTTAACATATAAAAAAGTTTGATATAAATTTTCATTCTTCTAGCAGAGAATTAAAAGTGCGTACCGAATTTTATTATTATGATATATAAACTTAGAAGGTGATTCGAGTTTTTCTTTTTCTATTATATTATTGATTACAATGTGGTG
The DNA here is from genome assembly GCA_031780015.1 of Citrullus colocynthis. NCBI lineage: Eukaryota > Viridiplantae > Streptophyta > Magnoliopsida > Cucurbitales > Cucurbitaceae > Citrullus > Citrullus colocynthis. The sequence goes on from QLSR01000225.1 coordinate 4,661,798, forward strand.
TAGAAATTTGAGTCACAATTTTTTTTTTTTTTAATTATTAACACATATTTTTATGTCAATTAAAATTTACTTTTGTTTTATTTTTTGTTTTTTCAAGATTTGACCTTCACTCCAAAATTTAATGGATGATACTATATTGAATAAATGCAAGGAATTTAATTTTATTTTCTTTTACATATGTTAAGATCCATCCATTTTGAAGAAAGAAGTCATATCAGGTTTACTTTCTTGACCTAGCAAATTTATTAATTTACCATTAATATAAACTTGAAAAGTGATTTATCTTTTGTCTTTTTAATATGCTTTTAGCCCTCTAAAGTCGTGCAAATACTTCCCCTACTAAGGATTCGTCGGCGAAGTATGTATTTAATTCAACATATAACGTTTAAGGATAATATACAAACTATGATCAATGGTATGATCGTCTACTCTCTTAATTGTTAACTATAACAATACTTGCATATAATATTAATAATATCGATAAAAATGAAATTTACTCTAATATTTATGCTATGTTGGACAAACATTTAGACTTTTGTGATTTTCTTACCAAATTTTTGTCCATGATTTGGATCTTTCTCAACTAAACATTTGATTGATTGTTAGCTAAAAAAAAAAATATATATATATATATTTTAAAATTTAAGGTAATTGTTTTAAATGACAAAATTTTTAAAAATATTTCGAAGTATAACAAGGTAGTAGTCTATCAGTTTCTATCAATATTTTAGCTATATTTGTAAATATTTTCTATTTTTCTCAATCTTTTCAACCTTAGTTCCGCAGGGGTATATTTGATGAGAACAATAGTCTAAAGAACCTTGCTTTAATTTGAAACACCCCGCCCTTAAACTTCAAAAAAATGATTAATTCCCTCGATTTTGCTATATTTGAAAACAACCCTAAAACACACACATATATATATTTAAAGTTTTCAAAGTTATTTGGTTTTTGAAAACTCCAGTAAAAATAGGTAACAAAACAAAGAATCAGTCTTTCATAAACTTTGTTTTTAAAATAAAAAATCAAGGTCCTGATAACCATTTCGTTTTTTTTTTTTTTTTTTTAAAAAAAAAAAACAAGGTCCTGATAACCATTTCGTTTTTTTTTTTTTTTTTGTCTTTTAAAATTAAGCATATAGACACTATTCCCACTTCCAAATTTCTTCATTTGTTATCTACTTTTTATCAATAGTTTAAAAAACTAAGCCAAAATTTGAAAACTGAAAAAATAGCTTTTAAAAATTTGTATTTGTTTTTGGAATTTGGCTAAGAAGTCAATTATTATATGATGTAAATTATTGTAAGAAATGTAGAAGAAATAAGTTTGATTTTTAAAAACCAAAACCAAAAAATAAAATAATTACCTAACAGCACAAATAATTATTACACCCATCTTTAATTAACTGTTTTTTCTTTTTTTTTTCCTTTTTTTTTCTTTTTTTTTAATTTAAATTTTAAAGCATCCTGTGAGAAGACAATGGTCGTATTCTGTCGCTAACAAAAATTCAATAATTTTGACTTCGTTTGAATTTTTGAAGTCCACTCCTTAATGTATTTTGTAATATTGATAGATTAGATTCTTTGATGTGTAATTAATGATTTACACATACAAACGACTGGACAAAATAAAAAGTTTACGATGAATTAATATTCTCGGTCGGATTTTCAAAATATATTTTTTTAATGAGACGTGGAATAAAATCTTAATAGAATAAAAATGTACAATGATAAATAATTAAAGATTTTTTGGCTTGGTATGAAATTATTCTAAATATGTAATATTATAAGAATGTTAAAAGTAAATATAACTCATGGATAATTTATATTTATTTTTTATTTTAAAGTTGGAGATTTAATTCTTATGCCCCACTTATTGTATTAAAAAGAAAAGAAAAAAAAGAAAAAAACAATATATGAGTTAACAAAACATAGTCAAACGAAATTTGCATATATTTACTTTCTAGTTGTAAGTTATTAGTTATATATTTTTTTTTTCGCCTCAATTCATTGTAATCTCTACCTAACAATGTGATGGCAATACTTTTGATACCATTTCCCAACAAAACCTAAAATGTAATCATATTAAAAAAGAAAAAAAAAAATTAAAATCCCCAGATGTTTAAAGTTAGCAATAAACTACCGCTAATGACTATTTTTTTTAGTGCAACTATGGGTGGGAGATTTGAACCACGAACCTTTTGGTTCTCAACACATACTGATGCTAGTTGAGATGAGCTCATTTTGATAAATTACACAAGAGTCTACTAGATAAATTGTAGCCTAAATATTGATCAAGAAAATTGTGACTTCAAAATATCTAATATGCTATTACGTTTTAAGAAAGTTTATAATAAAGAGCATGATATTGTAAGTATCTCATTCTTCATGATGAGATTCTTCCATCTTCAAATGTATATAGAGATAAGATATGCATGGATGTCTTGTCTTAACCAACCATTATCATTTCCCATATGGATTGTCAAGATTATAAGCAAATCTTATAGGAAAGTTAATAACATGTCATTTTTAGGATTTACATTCGTAATTTAAAATATTATTTAGACTATGTGTTTATACTTATTCACTTTAGAAACACATAAATAGTCACATTTTAATTATGGAATGTCGTTGGACGTTCAAAATTTTAGAAAAATATGTGAGTTGTAATTGAATACTTGCACATGAAGCCAATCAAGCGAAAAAAAAAAAAAAAAAAACAAGGGGAGAAGGGGGAGGAATCATTGTTCTGTACAAAAATGAGATGTTTAAATGATTTGACAATTTGCACTACCCAACCTGAACCATAAAGACTAGGTTGGGTTGAAATTTTTGTATTTTAGGCAGATTGAGTTGATCTCGAGTTGAATACATTTATTTTTTTCGAGTTGACCTAATCTAACCCGACTTGCATATATATTGTCTTTGTTTAATGTGTTTTTTAGGATTGCTATGATGTTTATCTTTGTTTAAAACTTGTATTAGATATCATAGATATTTAGTATGCAACATTTGGATTTTATAAAATTTAGTTATTAGTAATGCGTTGTAGATAAATTTAAATATTTTAAATTAATAATAATAATAATAAAAAAAAAAAATAATAACCCAACAACTTTATCCAACCTAAATTTGAGTTTGAGTTGGAGACCCTATTTGGATCTTTCAGGCGGCCAACTCGACTTGCATGACTTTTTGTATTGGTCTAAAAGCCTCCTCAAATCTAACCCATATAGAAAAAACTGCATCATATAATCACACAAAACTTATGCTTCGAAATCTAAATCAATGTTCCAAATACATACTCCCCCCAACCAAACAAACGAATAATAGCCATACGCACGTGCGAAAGTTTGTAACACCCGTGTGAATTCACCCCTATCCGAAAATGATAAGCATGATATTCTTAGAGCTCCAAAAAAAAATCCTAGGCCCGCTATCTTCCCTCTTCCCGCTTCAAAGCTCTGCAGCTTCTAAACCCTCCACTATATACTGCCTCTTCTTCAAAGCTATCATTCGAATTTCACTCTGGAACTGAACCAGCATATGCAATTAGAATTTTTGGGCGGTTCTTCCGTCCTCAGTTCACCACATTCATCTCCTTACAAGCAAAGGATGACATCCTTTGGCGCTCTTTCACTATGCCCCTGCAGCCCGCTGTCACGCCCTCATCACACAGTTCGTTCTATTTATTGTTGCAGTGGATCTCCTACAGTTTTAGGTACGCGTTATGACCCTTTTTAAGATTGAATTACAGATACTATTGTTAGATGCTAAGCTACTGTCTACGAGAAGGTTGAAGAAAAAAGTTGGAAGATAGTCTTATTTTAGGTTATAGAATTAACCGCGTGGAGTTTTGGCAAGTTTTCGAATTAAGCTTAAAGATATCGTCCGTGTTTTTTCTACTGCATTCTGAAACAAGCTAACTGGTTTACTGACTTGGAATTGGAGTTTCCAGCTTTTAAGTTTTCGAATCATGTAGATAACATTGGAACATGAAAGTGAAGCTTCATGTAAAATGTATGATGTTTCTTTGATGGTCCTGTTGCAATGTGAATGTAAGGACGCATTTTTTGTTGATGTTGTCGGCTAGAGTTTTTTTCTTCTGATAGAAATAATAGCATTCATTAAGGAAAACTAAAAGAAGACAAAGGCATACAAAAAACCAAGTCTACAAATAAAGGGTACTCTCTCTATATAGCAAGGGATTCCAACTATGCAAAATAGCACAAAAAGAATAATTACAAAAGGTTTTCGAAATCAAAGTCCAAAGAGAGACATGAAAACGAACATGGACCAAACCTTACCAGGATCTCCATTCACCCATCTAAACACCCTATTATTCTGCTCCTCTCACAGAACCCATAAGATCATACACACTTCGACATGCCAAAAAAAAGCAACTATTCTTTTGAAGAGGTGGATGGAGGAGGAACTCCCCAATCATATCACTACTATCCTTATGTCGGACACGCAACAAGCCAAACTTCTGGAAGAAATAGTCTCAAATTGAACTCACAAAGTCACAATGCTAGAGAATATTGTCCATGTATTCCTCCGCCTTTTGATAAAAAATTCAGCAAGACAGGCCAATTATTAACAAGGGAACTTCCTTGCAAGCCGATCCCTCGTGTTGTCAAGAAAAGGATGTTATATTTGCTAGGCCTCGAGGACGAACTGAGGAGTTCAATTCTGTAATTAGATGCATATAGTCCCTTGCAGTAAATGGGTCAATGGATGACTTATTTTGTATGCAAGGGACAAAGTCATTGTTATTGGGAGAACATGAACTAACTGTAGGACCTAATCAGGCAGGTATTCTGAACTACAATGCTAGCGATTCTCTCTCCCGTGACTGTTGTCATAGTCAATGATTAAATAATCTTGCAACTTCTAGGAACTTATTTCCATTTTCAATTTTCTATCTATTTTTTTTTCCCTATTTCTGTAACTGTGAACTGCTATGTTGCATTTCTTCAGGCAAAAATGTCTCAAAAGTACCTCGAAAAAGACCAGGAAGATTGGAAGGTGCTAGAAGAAGCATGGAAGACTCTGTTCAACGCAAGATGGAACAATTTTATGAAGGTTCAGATGGTCCACCTCTCCGAGTTCTTCCAATTGGTGGCCTTGGTGAAATTGGAATGAATTGTATGCTTGTTGGGAATTATGACCGCTACATCCTGATTGATGCTGGCGTCATGTTTCCTGAGTACGTTTCTATTCAAGGCTTTCCACTGGAATTTTCTGGATGGTTTCTTTCACTATGATGTTAATATCTGAATTTTTGTGATCTATTTACAGCCATGATGAGCTTGGTGTCCAGAAAATTATACCTGATACCACATTCATCAAAAGATGGAGTCACAAAATCGAAGCTGTTGTTATTACACATGGCCATGAAGATCACATTGGTGCGTTGCCTTGGGTAAAGTTTCTTTCTAATTTCTTAGAGATACTACGTTTCTCCCTAAATATCAAGTACTTTTTATGATTGGCCTCTGTATAACACATTATAATGGAAGTTTGGTTGGAGAGATTACAGAATTTTGAAGGATAAAGCTGATTATTGAATTTCATCTTGGTTTCTTATCAAATTGTTTTTCCAACGATGAAGCCAGAAATTGGGAGGAGGTGGTAGAAAAGTAACCACTTGCATCTACCCTTTGGATGCTACTTATTATAATTAGTCAGACAATATTTACATTTGACATCTAAAGAAATAATTTCCATGCATACTCTAACCATAAGCTATTATTTCTGTAGAGAATATTGTCCATGTTTGATGTGAATCTTTTCAGAAAGATGGTTCTTAACTTCTAATTGTACATTGGGATGAACAAATTTTTCTCCATTTCCCAAGGAACGTGCTCAAGTTACTCAAAATGTCTTTACACTTGGAAATTGGAACATTTATTGTATTTTCCATAATAAGATATTGCTATAATTCTTATTTGTATTTTAATTTGGGTTAGATTGTAATTCTAGCCCTTGTATCTCACCACTTTTATTTCCCGGTAGAGTTATACCAATTTTCTGTTTTTAATGGGGTGTTTAGGTCCTCAACTTCAAGTGGGCGGAGTGGACTATTATAGCCCACACCATGTTTGAGGCTCTAATTATAATAGTTAGTGTTTCTAACTATTATAACTTATAATTAACTACAGATTACTATTTCAAATCCCTCTTTGTTACAGTGTTTACTATTTACTACTCCTATCTTACCCTTTTTATTACAATGTTTACTATTTTCTACACAGACTCAAATAGTTTGCACCTCAAACGCTAACTATTATAATTGACGGGCTATTATAACCCACGACTATAATAACCACAAACTATAATCATCAACTCAACGCTCCAAACCCCAAGTGTGTAACTATTATTAGGGACTAAATTCATGCATTTGTAAAAGTGAAGGACTAAAATTAAATACTTGGAAGCATAGGGACCAATACGCCAACAATTGTAAACTTTTAACTTTTAAGTTTACATCTACCTGCTATTTTATGAGATATTTATTCTTATTCTTTTTGCTGTTATTTCTTTGTTTTTCACATGCTTCAGTCTTGTCTAAACAGGTAATTCCCGCTTTGGATTCTCATACACCAATATATGCTTCTTCCTTTACAGTGGAGGTATATCACTACTTCAGCAGATTGCAACTTTTATCATTCTTAAAATTTTCGTTTTTGACATCTGAATGCAACTCTTGTTATATTCCTTTGCTAGTCAATCAGCCTGCAGAGATTTGCTATTACATGTAAATAAAAATTATTGATCTCAAAGATCTCACACTGCAATTTGTTTTATAAATTACTACACCCACACAAGAAAATGGGACATTGTACAATGGTAATGATCTTAAAACTAAAATTTAAAGATCAAGAGTCCAGTCATGCTTTATCTTTAGTTTATCATCAATGTGGTGCTTGCTTGTCATTTGTGGTCTTAATAGGCAACACTGTTCGTCCTTGACAGCTTATAAAAAAGCGTCTGAAGGAAAATGGGATTTTTGTTCCTTCTCGACTTAAAGTATTTAAGATGAAAAAGAGATTCACAGCTGGGCCATTTGAAATAGAGCCAATTAGGGTTACCCATTCCATTCCGGATTGTTGTGGATTAGTTCTTCGATGTGCTGATGGTATAATTCTTCATACGGGAGACTGGAAGGTGAGACTGTTTGATGCACTATCTTGTTATTGTTTGTTTCTCTTACAAATACTGGAGGAGTTGACATCTTGCAGATTGATGAATCACCATTGGATGGTAAAGTCTTCGATCGAGAAACTTTGGAAGAACTATCAAAAGAAGGAGTGACTCTTGTAAGCTGTTGTGATGAAATCTAAACTTCTGATCACAAAATGTTTGCCAAAACGTTAGATTTAAGCTTTTTTTTTTTTAAAAAAAATGAAATAAGCTAATTGCAAAGCCAACTAACATGTTACTTATGCCTAGGAGAAATGGGCCTATCTTTTTTCAAACAGATTGTAGTTGGGAGGAATTAACTTGTTATATAGCATGCAATGAACATGGCCAAAGTGTGAAATTTTGTAAATTCATGTGAATAACTTTTTCAGATGATGAGTGACTCAACAAATGTACTATCTCCTGGAAGGACTATTAGTGAGTCTGTGGTGGCAGATGCACTTTTAAGACGTATCTCTGCCGCTAAAGGAAGGGTCATCACGACTCAGTTTGCTTCAAATATACACCGCCTTGGAAGTGTGAAAGCAGCCGCGGATTTAACTGGTAGAAAGTTGGTGAGTTCTTCATAGTTAGATTCCTTCATTCACTTTTTTTTTCTCAACTAATTACTTCTCATGGTGGCATTTTTGTCTTCTTTTGCAAATTTTAATTCATGATTATCAGGTATTTGTTGGCATGTCTTTACGGACATATCTTGATGCAGCCTGGAAAGATGGGAAGGCACCAATTGATCCATCGACCTTGGTAATCATTTTTAAATTTTATTTTACACCTTATATATATATATATATATATATATATATATATATATATATATATTATATATATATATATATATATATATATATATATATATATATATATTAAATATATATATTTTCAAGTTCAATTCAGCGCTTACTTTTTAATTGGCAAGCTGTAGTTTCTTATTGATATCTGATACTAGAAAAAACCCTTACTTGAGCTCCCCTTTCTTAATCATAATAATAGTTGTTTTGTTGAACATCTTATACTTCTCCATGTGAATTAGAACAGAGTCTCGCTTGGTTAGTCGGGTGCATGCATGTATCACCCTTGTCATTCAAGGGCAGTAGTGGGTGTTGTTAACAAAATGAAATAAACTTTGTGCATTGTTAACAAAGTGAAAGCCCCCATGGTTGAGCAAAATTCAATCCTCCTATCACACAATTTTAACGACTCATTTATTTCACTCCATGGTTGTAAGTTGAATAATTATGCCACATGATCTAAAGATGATGGGATTGCAACAGTTTGCACATTTATTTATCCATTTGATGTTAGAAAGAGTTTAACATATTGATCAGTGGGAACATGTTTTTCTCATGTAATGTTGTGACATCAAGACCATTGATGTTTATGCATTTCTAGAATGAGTCTATTCAAGGGAGTGGTGGCTTTAGAAGATGTTCCAAAAGCGTTTGTTTTAAATGGAAATGTGAAGTGCTACAGGTTACAGAGATTCTTGCCATTGTGTGGTAAATCTGGTAAATAAAAAAAAAAAAAAAAAAGCAAATGTTTGAAGTTAAAAGTCTGCATGTGCTTAATAACTATATAGGATCTGACTTGTAGTTTCTTTTTATATTCTTATTGTTATAGATTCAGACATTGGAGCATCTTTCTGTAACTCATGTTTTTGTTATGTTTTGGTGCACTCCATTGCTTTGTGCTTGTTTATCTTATCAACAGCTAGTTTCTTATTTAAATGAGGGGGTCCAAAACATAGTACTCATTGCTATAAGATGGTCTTAAAAGAGTACAACTGTAATATTACAATATATGAAGTTTAATGAATATGTGATTAAAGAATTGCTCCTGAGTCTTAAGCTAACAGCTAATGTTTATAATGGCTATGATTCTTCTTAATGTCCGTAAGTGTTGCAACACATTACTATGGTTGTTGGCTTATTGCTAATGCTTGCTGTATGGAATATTTTTCATGAACTTTACTAGACTTTGAGTTGCAATGCTGGTTTGGTTACCTGAGGACAAAAAATACTAGGAAAACAAGACATTATGCATGGGCATGCATGGACATCATGCTTTTAGCTATTATTCTTAACTCCTCCACGTATTGATAGGTTTTAAGTGTATATATTCATCTAATGATTCTCATCCCACAACTGATAAGGTAAAAGTGGAGGACATTGATGCCTATGCTCCAAAAGATCTATTGATTGTCACAACTGGCTCACAAGTAAGTTCTACATGCCAATACGAATTGCAGGGCTTAGTGGATTTAATAATTTAGTCACATCAATTTAGCAGTATAATTGTCCATGCTGCTGTGTCAGGCAGAACCACGTGCTGCCCTTAATCTTGCATCCTACGGAAGTAGTCACTCTCTCAAACTGAGCAAGGAAGACATGATTTTGTATTCGGCCAAGGTAATTGAACAAGATTTTATTTGCTTCTATCAATTATTGAAGAGCAATAGTTGGGTGCATTCTAAGATGCATCTATCTTTGTGCGTCCCACACACACACAAAAGTAACTATAAAATATTTGAAGAAAAAAGATTTGCTACATGGCAAACTATGATTGGAAAATTTTGTGGAATGCACAAAAATAGGTGTAGCTCGGGATGCACCATAAGCTCTATGTGTTTCAAACATGTAGTTGGATTTTCTGTGTCATAAACTAATACATTCAACCCATCATGTGCACATTGTCTCATCAGTTCTGCATTTACAAAGATATTGGGAACTGCTGCTCCTCTCTAACCCATTGATATAATGTCTTTGCTTATTTTGTGATTACGTTTAATTAGCACAGAACTCTCAGGAATCTTGATTTACAGGTCTTATACTGCACTATTGTACTTCTGTAGTTTGAAATTTTTCAGGAAAAGGTTGTTCTCTATCCTTTGGAATTTGAAATATCAAATGTATTTCACACCCTGAATTGAGAAGGGAAGAACCAAAGCATATGGGTGCCTTCTCTTTTGTTTTCTTTACTTTAATGCTCTTTTTAATCTGTACATTTGCGTTAATAGCTAATGGAGGCAGCTAGTTTGTTTGCCACAGGAAGGAGGTGATTAGGGGGTTAGTTGAGTCCTGGGATTAATTGTGGGAGAGATAATTCTCTTGAAAAGTGATTGACCATTCTCCATTACTGCAGATTTCTTCAATTACAATCTACGTTTTTGGTGCCTATCACTATTTCACCCACGGTTGATTATGGTTCATTTGTTTATCATATAAAAGTTGCTACCAACGTTTTCTTTTGAGTAATACACTGCTGTGTGCGCTATTTGAAAATCATTTGAACTGCTGAACTAACATTTCCAAGTTTTCAAATGATTTTGACATTAGCTTTAGGCCTACGCAGCTATTGATCTTTTCCTGGCAATTTGATCTAATAGGTCTTTTCCATCTTCTAATGGCATAGGTTATTCCTGGTAACGAATCTAGAGTTATGAAAATGTTGAACCGTATATCAGAGATTGGATCAAATATAATCATGGGCAAGAATGAGTTGCTTCACACATCTGGTCATGGATATCGTGGAGAATTAGTAAGTTTCCCTCATAATTGCATCCAAATATGTCAGTTTTAAATCTCTTTTGGGATTATGGGCTGATGATCTTCTCAGCCATCTTGCTTTGAACTACAGACCCCCCTTCCCCTATGTGGGATTATTTGGTGTAGATGTTTCTTTTTTCTTTTTTTTTTTTTTCTTTTGCATTTTATAAATTTTTTTGTTACCTTATATGTTTGGAACCTAATTCCTAATTAAATATTGCTTTAAGCTGATAACTGATTCACCTTCATGAAACTCCTATGTCATGATCATCTATCCCAAACTTCCCCTATTCTTGCCTCAAAATAGTTTTCTTCGTAGCACCTGTCTGACTTCATCCATATTACATCCTTCATCTCTCTCAAATCTGAAAAGTGAAATTCTTTGTGTTTGAAGGAAGAAGTACTTCAAATTGTTAAGCCGCAGCATTTTTTACCCATTCATGGAGAGCTTTTATTCCTCAAGGAGCATGAACTGCTGGGCCGGTCGACAGGCATTCGGCACACAACTGTGAGTATTTTCCTATCCAGAATTGAAATACATTTTGATAGGATACGTTATGCAGAAGACCTCTCCAGCCACACTAAGAGTGCCAATTGCCCTTCAACAGATCATTCACTTATCGACCAAAAAAAAAAAAAAAAAAAAAAATAATTTTATTAAAAATTAAATTTTTTTAAAAAAAAAAAAAAAAAAAAAAATTTATAAAATGAAAAAAAAAAAAAAAAAAAAGAAAAAACTATTGTTTTATTGATAATTAAATTATTTGCAAACTGCAAACAAAAAGAACAAGATAAAGCGTATACTCATCATCATCAAGTTAGACCATGAGAAAGTCTTTGATAAAGTTGATTGCAATTTTGAGTTTTGTTGACGTCGCGTCATTCTTGAAGCTAAAGGGTTCAGCCAATGTTGGAGGTGGATTGAAGTCCTCTCTAATGCTAGTTATTCCATAATCTGAACCGAAAACCAAAGGGTTAAATTATTGCCGGAAGGGAAAATTAGCTAGGAGATCTTTTCTCCCTTTTCCTTTTCACCCTAGTGTTGAATTTTCTTTGTTTGCTTCTCTCTGGAGGCCTTGGTTTGAATCTGGTGAATGGTTTTCAAGTTGGCTAAAACAATCTAGTCTTGCCCGGAAATATGTTTATAGAAGCCTCCAATCTGATAAGTTTAATTGCTTGTGTGGCATATTTAATCTTTTTTTCTGTGCGTGAAATATTCTCTGTAAGATGTTGAAAACTCTTCACAACTTGATATGAAGGTTATAAAAAATGGAGAAATGCTTGGAGTATCTCATCTAAGAAACAGAAGAGTTTTATCCAATGGTTTCACCTCTCTTGGGAGGGAGAATTTACAGGTACAGTAACCTTAATGGTTTTCTTTTGACTATAAGGACGCTGTTGACTTCTGTCCATGTCTTTATGATGCTACAGTTGAAGTATAGTGATGGTGACAAAGCATTTGGATCCTCATCTGAGCTTTTCGTTGATGAGAGACTAAAGATTGCAACGGATGGCATTATAGTGGTCAGGTAGATCTTGCAAATTTCACCTTTAGTGAAGTGGGTAACCTTCCATTTACTTGGTGATGTTCTGGTTTCTTCTGTTTACAGTATGGAAATCTTGCGACCTCAAAGTGTAGATGGTTCAAATGAGACTGGCATCCGAGGAAAGCTAAGGATCACTACTAGATGTTTATGGCTTGACAAGGGGAAGCTTTTAGATGCACTTCATAAAGCCGCTCATGCAGCACTTTCAAGCTGCCCGGTGAATTGTCCTCTAGCTCACATGGAAAGAACCGTGTCTGAGCTTTTGAGGAAGATGGTTAGAAAATACAGTGGTAAGAGGCCTGAAGTCATAGTCATGGCTGTGGAGAACCCTGGAGGAGTTCTATCCGAAGAGCTTGGAGCAAGGCTGTCAGGAAAGTCCAATACTGGATTTGGGATGTCAGCATTGAGAAAAGCAGTTGATGGACAACCAACTAAGAGCCACGTAAACAGCATAAGACCAGATGGAAATGACGATTTGCATTCCGAGGAGTCTCAAGGTTTTTGTTTTTTTGTTTTTGTTTCCTTTGTATTTCAGCATCTTTCATTGTGTGCATAAATGGAACACATTGCTTTTAGAACCCTGTAATCTTGGTTTTCAGGCATAATCCAGATACCAGGTTGAGGGCGATGTAGGGGTATCTTCTTTAGGCTAGCTAATGGAACTCAAGAATTTCTGATCAAATTTAATGGCGTGACCCTACATTTTATGCAGTAATATAGAAGTATTAGGGCTTATTATAAACCCAACCAGAATTCAGAAACTTATAAATTTAAAACGAGCTTTACATGCAAGGTTCACAGGTGACTTTAAGCCTATTTTTGGTCTATATTTCTTTGCAATGTATTTGAGTCGAAAAGTGTTGAGGGTAAGAGTTCTAGTTTTTTGGTAGAATTCTCTTCACCTCCAATTCTCTTAAGCAACAGTTTGATGTCAGCCTGACAGAAATTTTGGGACCTTCTTTGTATATTGATGAACTTGGTTCAGAAAAAAATCAAATTGCATGGAAAGGTGGATGATTGTAACTTTTAAGTTGTTCTTCATTAGCCAATGGATTGGATAAGGCCTTAGGTCACTGACTTGTATGGAACGTATTATACTAAAAACATATAATTCTATTGACATATGACATTAACGATTAATTTAATCTAGATTGTCAGATTTATTGCAATGGTTGTGCATTTTATTTTTGAATTTAAGGTTTTCATTAGCAGTGTACAGGTCTCCCTTGTCGAACCATCTCCTGCAATGCATGGGGTTATTATTTGTGTTGGTACAGGTTATTATCCAGCTGTGGTATTAAATGAGCGTTTCATTTTTCTTTTCCTACTTTTGTGTTGGTACAGGTTATTATTTGGAACCTGGAAGACTACTTCCGGAAGATGACTACGATACCTCGAGCTCAAACTTGACAGAGACACGATCCTTTGATAAGGAGGGTTTGGAGGATTTCTGGAGACCATTTATCACGCCATCCTCTCCTGCTAAAGAATTGGCAAAGGATAACGAAGGTTCTGTTCAACAATCAAAAAATATGTCGGAGATTACAAACGAACGTGAAGAAGTTAGTGACGACAAGTCACTGAAAACATCAAATTCTGACGTGAAGCCTGTGAAACGCAATAAATGGAAACCTGAGGAGATCAAGAAACTTATTAAATTGCGGGGGGAATTGCATGCCAGGTTTCAAGTGGCCAGGGGACGAATGGCATTATGGGAAGAGATATCCAATGGTATGTCGGCTGATGGAATTAATCGGAGTCCCGGACAGTGCAAATCTCTGTGGGCATCTCTGGTTCAGAAATTTGAGGTTTGTTCTTCTGTTTCTACTTTCAATTTTGAACTTGCTGTGCCCCTTTAAGTTACCATAGCTATCAAAACTTTTCTCCATCTTTGTTTTCCCCTTCTATCGATGCTAAAGGATACAAATGTGGAGTCCCATTCTGTTTGATTCCATCTCTGACTAACTTTAGTGGAGGATTTAGTTTCCTATTCCCTTATATGCTTTTCTCGCCAACAGAGTCCTCTGGAAGAATTAAAGATATTTACTGAGTATAATAACTTGAGTAGAAACCATCATGGGTTGGCCTAGAGGTAAAAGAAGAGATATAGTCTCAATAAATGGCTAAGAGGTTATGGGTTTAATTCATGGTAGCTACCTACCCAAGAATTAGTATCCTATGAGTTCCTTCACCCCAACTGTTGTAGGTTCAGAAGGCGGTTTGTTCCATGAAATTAGTCCAGGTGCGCGTAAGTTGGCCCGAGCACTCACATATATAAATAAATAAATAAATAAAAGAAAACTTAAGCAGAAAAACTATATATCTTGAGGTATTTTATATAATCTCCCCTCTAAGCTGTTTGATACCCCGCGATATGTATAGTAGTCAACATGACACCGGGCATGCCTTAGTAAGAGACCATTTGCCAAGTTTCTTTCTGCCAAATGCTCCTTGCCTTGGCCCAATGCACTTTGTACCAATAAATTCTTCAATTCTCATTCCTGTTAGAGAAAGTGTATTTATAAATCTGGTGTGTCATTTTTTCGGTGGTACTAAGAACACAATTTCGTTAGCTCTACTGTGTGCTTTCTGTTGGAGTTTGTGGGGTGAAAGAAATAGAAGGCTTTTCTATGACTCTTTTTCTTCTAGTAGTTTTATGGAACTGGTTTTATCTGCCGTTTTTATTCGGTGCAAAAAATAAGTACCATTTCATTATCATATCTTATTGTTTTTAGTCAATAGCTGGCGCACTATTTTGTAATCACCTTGAGGTTCTCCCCCGATTTCATTTATCAAGAAAATGTTCTTTTTTTTTTTTCTAAAATAAAGTGTATTTATAAATCTGGTAATATCCATTCTTTCTACAGCAGGAAAGCAAAAGAGAAAAGAAAAGCAAGAAGAATTGGCCATACTTAGAGGAAATGAGTGCCATATTGTCTGATTCAGAGGCAGTGGCAACAAAATGACGGGATGCTGTAAGAACAGCAAATGAAAGTTTTGAAGAAAGGTAGTTAGTCATATTTATTCCATACAGCATGGGGAACCGCCGTAATTAGTAAGAAACAACCCATTTTTACAAGATTCAATGTCTCGCTATCTCCATGAACATTGGCCCCATCTCAAAGCCCCATCAATGAGAAAGCATATATGATTATTAAGAGCGATGGTGTTGGAGCTACTTCGATTATTTGAAGCATGCTAGCCATTTTTGGAGCCGAAGAATGAGCAAAATGTATCGGGATCTGGCGAACATAATTCAAAAGAAATTGAATTTCAGAACATATGGGTTTGTTCCCATGCTGAAATTCATACACAAATTAGGGGGAGTCTCTTTTTAATTATTATAATAATAATAATTATTATTATTTCAAGTTGACAATTTAATCCATGAAGTCAATTTTAGCACATTTGTTTTATTTTATTTATTTCAGTAGTCCATATTTAAGTTGCCAAGTTATCTTTTAATTTATCTGTTTTGTTCGATTGTGAACAATTAAGGATAAATGGACCCATTTAAAAAGGACCTTGAATTCCATTTAGAAGCTTTTTAAATTTATATTATATATAGATTACTTGTTTCGAACTCTATTCTAGTCCTTGAATCTTGAGTTTTGTTCTATTTTGATCTTGGAACTTTTAAAATATCTATTTTAGCTTCTCAATGATTAGAATTTGTCCATTCAGGTCCTTCGTGTTAATTCTATGTTAATTAGTTAACATTGATAATGTGGCATGCATTTTAGAATATATAAAAAACAATATTCATGAGGCTCATGTGTTGCAAGGAAAGAAGAATTTTATTTAGGTGGTCTTCTCTCATTCTCTTCACCAATCATTCTTCTTCAACCTCTGATGCCCACTGGCCATTGCCTACATCGCAGTCTTTCGGTAGGAAAAGGAGTTTCTGCAATTGCTTAGTGTCGATTATGTGAAGTCATAATTTCTCTATCTCGCCATCAATATTTATGAAAATTCTCTCCTAATTTCTCCTCCCACCATCATGTTTGCACTTTTGTAAATTCTGTAGATATATATATATATACTTTTCTTTTTTGTGAAACTTCTTAGAGAGGAAATATAGAAGGGACAGGAGTTTGGGGTGTTTTTGATCAACTTTTGCGAGAGAAAAAAAAGGGGATGTAGAGAATTTTCTATTTGTGCAACTTTCTAAGAGACAAATGTTTCTGAATTTAAAATTTATTAGAGATAGGAAGAGGGAAACTTAAAGCTCACCAGGGTTAGTCCTATTCCTAGGAGAATAACCCTTTTGCTAAGTCACTAGAGGTGTTTTCATATTCTTACCATCTAGTCACTCCCTAATTCTCTAATGCGAAACAAAAGAAAACTTTCTTTGTGGGTCACAGGCCTATGGTATGTGTGGGTCATTCTCAACAATTAGTATCTTTATCATAGGGTTGTGTTTGGATTGACAACTATTTGTCCTGCCCATGAATAAACATGTTGTAGTAGTTTTATTAGATGATACATCATTCTTGATATATCCAAATAATAGGTAGGAGATAAATTGAAGCAACAAAGATAGTTATTAAATCATTGACACCAAAAAAATATTCCTCCTAGAGTAGTTAATATGAATAACATAAACTTTGTTATAACCATTTTTTAACATTCAATATACTCTACAATAGAGGAACACATAGGGACTAAACATTGTAAACTAAAAAATTAACAGATTTTGTTGAAATTATTCGCTTGGAAAATTTTCAGCTAATCATAGATTCTGAAAGTCTTATTATATCATATTTATTAATTTTGAAGGATCTGTAATTTGATACAAACGGCCCATTTGTATTTGTTTGTATCTTAATACGAAAATGTAGTTGGACTATTTTCCCAAGGCTAAGCCCATTCTTTTACCAAGCTTGCCTAACTGGGCCGTTGTTGGGCCTGGCCCATCCAAGTTCCCAACAAACATGGCTCCATTGGGTAGGAGAAGGCGACACGTGGTTTACGTGTATTGGTTTTGACTGAAAGGAATAAACGTTTTGAATACTAATTTGAGTGTGATGTATGGAATGACCTCCACGTATTTTATTTACTTTTGAAGATAAAGATCTTCAAAACTTCTCGTTTAACCGCCAAACAGAATTTTAATACTTTATGCAATTTTAATACGCTTCCAAGTTCTTATATATCAAATAAATTATATTTTAAAAACCGATTTAATAGATACATCTTTTTTTTCTTTCTGACTTAAAAATATGCTCAATGAACAAAACATCAATGGACACATTTTAAAATTTGAGAGATCTATTAGTTACAAAATAAATTTATTTTTAAATTACCGAGTTTAACATTCAAATAATTTATTTATTTTTATTTTATTTTTGCTAGTTTTGATTAATTCAAACAAGTTAAATTGTAAATATGTAATATACATAAATTCAATCCTAATAACAATATCTAACAATAACAACGATTATTAAAATGAGTATATCTCAACTGACATAGTGTTTGTATTATCAACTTCTACGTTACTAGTTTAATTTTCTCACTTCACATATTAAAAATAAAAAAAATTATAATAATAAGAATAAAAATAATAAAAAATAAGAATGATTTTTGGGATTTAAAAAATATTGCATCAACGAGGAAATTGTTATATCTATATATATTCAGAAACTTTAGAACACCCCAATATTTTGACCAGATTGGAAATATTATACAATACTTTTTTTCAACACAAGATTGACGGAATATACAAATTCTCATTCCTAATTTCCAACAAATTATTTCAAACTAAACCTGCAAATCGAATGTTCTTTTTTTTTTAATATAATATAAATCCTGAAAAAAAAATAATAAAAATGCTAGGTACAATGACTTTACCAATATAGCAAAATAGGAGTCTATCATAATTTATCTAATATTTTACTATTATTTATAAATATTTTCAACCATCATTTAAAATAATTTTTCTTAATTAAACAATTAAGAAATGTTTTATTAAAACAAATCGATTTTGACACTTGTGTATTAATATTGTTGTAGCTAAGGTTTTAAATGTCCTAAAGTCAGTCTCTCAAAAAATGGGATCGGTTGGACAACTTTGTGATGATCGCCAAAGCTATGCCATCTTTACTCCGACTTCCTTTGTGGAACGTGCCCGTCGTGTGAATGCTCATACAAATAGGGTCACTATTCGCCTACTACTAAGTTAAAAATATTGAGACCTTAAATTTATATAATTTTGTATGAAAATATTTGTGGAATGTCGATGTTGATGAATATTAATTGACAAATTATATAAAAATATTTAAATTAATGAATAAACATTTATGTTTTGGGGAAGTTAATATGTTTATTATTTATATTATATTCACATTAGTGACATTTTATTGTTTATTTTTGTATTTCATGGTTTCTTCACGATACATTGGATAATTTATTATCAATGTATCTCTTATGTTGATGTTGAATCCATGAAAATGTAAAATGTCGATTGAAACTTAATACCATAGTTGTAGTCTTAAACTTTTAATTTCATCAAATTGCACCTTAAACTTAGATAATTGTTGCAATATTAAGTTTTTAAAAATGTTACAATTTTTGATAACTTACCATTTCAAATATCGTGAAAAAAAATTACATTTTCTCATATGCGTTCAATGAGTAATAAAACAAATCACGATATAAAATTAACAAAATTTTAGAGAAAAATAGACATTAGAGCTTTGTTTTAATAAAATTATTCCATGGTTAATTTTTACATTAGCCCATTATTTTTGTACAAGACTTCATTTGATTTAAATTTATGCATTTATGAAGATTTTTACCCTTTTTTTCCAATTAAAGGGTGAACTGAGTAAGATTTTAACACTTTGTTTAGGTTATAATTGGATGAAATTGAAGTTTATAGGGTTCCAGTTGATATTAAGTTATGGTATTAATTGATTTTTTCTATTAAAAGAATATTTATTTTAAAAAATGGTCAGCCGTGGATAAAGCAACGTCAAAATCGTGTCGGTGAAAAATTAATTTCTTTGTATTTCTCAAAGAAGAAAAAAAAAATATATATTCCGAATCCTCTCGATGAGTCCCGGAGGATAAGGCTAATCCACAACAAAACTAAACGCGGTTTTGCGCCGTCGTTTTAATGAATATTAATATTGGCGAAAAATTAAGTGTGAAGTACGTGGCGGTTGACCGTTATTAAATTTAACAATTCAAGTTAGATATTTCTAGATTCCTTCCAAATTCCTTTGCACATTTTCATTTTTGACCCAACAAAACACGTTCTTCTTTCTTTAATCCCCTTTTTCTTCTCTCTTTTGAATTTTACACCATTCCCTTCCGAAGCATTTTCCCCTGTCCTTCGCCGCTGTTTCCAAAATTTTCCCGAAGCCTATAAACACAAACCCCAATTCCTGAATTGACCAAAAACCCGAATTCAGAGAAAAATCCACAAGGTTCCTTTTTCAAAATTTGCCAAACCCGAATTGAAATGGAGATCATCAACAGCGCAGCACAGTACGATCGTGTATTGAGTTACTTCGACGAAGATGGAGACGGCAAGATTTCGCCGTCGGAGCTGATAAATCGGGTAGGATTGATCGGCGGAGAGCTGCTGCAGGCGGAGGCTGAGGCGGCGGTGGAATCGCTTGACTCCGACGGCGATGGATTGCTGTGCGCCCGCGATTTCGAACGGCTATTGGAGGTTGGGGAGGAAGAGAAATTGAAGGATTTGAAAGAGGCGTTTGCTCTGTACGATACCGAAGGTTGTGGGTTCATAACTCCGAAGAGTTTGAAGAAAATGCTAAGAAAATTGGGGGAAATCAAATCAACTGAGGATTGTAAATTGATGATTCGTCGCTTCGATTTGAACGGTGACGGTTTGATTAGCTTTGAGGAGTTTCAGATCATGATGGCTTAACTCTGTACATATCTTCATTTGTTTTTTTTTTTACATTGACATATTCTTTTTAATTTCATTGTTTCGATATTTGATTATTCAATTCATTTGAGTTGTTGAATTGGGGCATTTCCCATTTGTATAAATACACATTTAAATATGTAGACTTTTGAGATTATATGAATAAATACATATATTTTTATTTTATTTTATGCATTTAATGATGTATTCTATAGTCTCATTCCATGTGGTTAATACTCCACGAATTGACTCTTCCAAAGAAAACTATGTTATGTTTTATCTTGGACTGTTTATGGTTGCACGTGTTTAGAAATTAAAATTCCAGCAATACTAAGTTCATACTTTCCATTCTCTAAATATTTTAATAACCACTTGATAATTGTTATTGCGTGTAAAGTTTTTTCTCTATAATTTTTCTAGAAAAGAATTAATTACCATATTTTTAATTGGAAGAATTGACTCATCCAAACAAAAGAAAGAAAGGTATTTCCTTCCCAAGAAAGAGTTTTATTTCTTCCTATGAAGGAGCTTTTGTCTCTGTTTTGCAAAGGGAAGGAGAATTGATTAGTAATGATATGATATTACAAAACAATCATCTCTCTTTTTCTTTCATTTTAAAGAGTATCACAGCGACCCACGTAAGTAGAGGAAAAGAATAACTCAAATTTGTACTCACTCTCTTATATATAGAAAGTGCCTTGGCCACTTGATTAGTATACGTGCGAATTTAGAATTTATTAGTAACACCTTTTCGTATACATTCATTTGAATTGCCATTTTCTCTGTCCAGTTTTTGTATGAATACGTAGGAGAGGATGCTCTTAGCCATTTGTAGAGGTTGTGTTTGTTGGCAAGAATGAATCCCTCGACTCGGTTTGGAGGACTCAATATTGAAGTAGTCTCGTATGCAACCATAATGTTGTCAAGCATGAGTTTCATGCGGTCACTATTGATCAAATAAATGATCAAATATGCGATCTGACATGCCTAGTGAAGGCTTCAGAGCTTGGCCCAAAACTTAAACTTATGTATGAATTTTAGTTTTTGGACTTGGGGTTAAAGAGAATCTATTGTATGTAAACTAACCATACTAATCGTATTGGCTACTTAACATCTATATTATTGACATCGCTCTCCCCTCTATTCGACATAATTAACATACTATTAGTGAGATCTTTATTATTTTGTGGGATGGATCCATCCTATTCCTCACTTATAGTTTCTTTTCCCCGAGCCATTTCTCAACTTTGACAAATAAGGTGGATTGTGAAGATGACTCCTCTCCAAATTTCTAATATTACCCTTTGAGAAGTTATAATATTTGCTTAACCTTTCATAAACATTTCACAGTCATAGAAATTAGTTAAAAATTAAAGGGATGTTTGGAGAGCTGAAATATAATAAAATTACTAGAAATCAGAAGAGTATTGAAATGCATGAGCACGTAATGAATGAAAATAAAATCGCAAACCATGAAAACGGTGGAAAATAAAATTAGGTTAAAAACTATCGAAACGAAATGACTTTTGTATTACAAATTGGACCCAAAACGCTCAATCCAAACATTCATTTTGGATTACATTGCATTACAAGCCTATTCTATTATAGGTCTCCAAACACCCCTTAAAAATTGATGGATTAATACCATGATTCAATTAGTTGAGCTCGTTTAAGTTAAAAACTGACAGTCAATTTTGATGAGGTTAATCACACAGAGACACCACCATCAATTATTCTGGTCATTTTTATTTTTAGTTTTTTTTTATTCCAACAATTGAACAAGGAAAAGGAACTGATGGGAGAAAAGGAATCTAAGAGGGCAAAAGAAACGAAAGAAAGATGTAAACGATGAGAGGAAGGAATTGTCTATTTGATATCTGAAGATCTTAATGCATATTATATATTCCATTTTCGTGGAGAATCTATTGTTTCTCTTTTTTTTTAAAAAAAAAAATAATAATAAAAAATAAAATCAAGTGATCAGGTTGCACTTGTTAAAATGAATGGCAGCATGACAACCTGTAATTAGAAAATAAATCAGCACCCGATATTAATTGATCGTACCTACATATAAAGTACATTTTTTTTTAAATGAAAAAATGCAATAACAAAACACAGAATCCCAGGCTTTACTACTTTTACATTTATCTTGCAATTTGTCGCTAGTAACTCCCTATGATGGAAAGGGCTGTAAATAATCACAAATCAAATGAGGGATCATAATACCATCATCTTTCAACCTACCAACATACTTTTCTTGGAATCCACAGTGAAAAAAATGTGGAAACACAACACTCAAAAGACTCCGTCCTCGAGCGCTGGCTTGTCAAAAGTAACTAGCCAATTCGATTCCCTTTAAGTTTTTCGTTCTCGAGATCTTGGCGCATGGAAAAGACTTTTAGAACCGTTGAATAATAGTTAGAATCTTCATTGGCCTAAAAACTTGAAATTAGTTAGAGATGAGGTTTTAATAGTACCACGAACGAAATCATTGAAAAGGTAAACAAACATACCTTCATTGGCATTTGGAACTGCAGTATTTTTTGCTTTCTTTGCGTCTCTTTTGGCCACCATAGCTGTAAGACGCAGACTATTAGAAAACATGGGAATGATTCCTTTGTTGGACGTAGGCAAGTTGATTGACAACGGATTCGAGAGCCTATCTATTTTTATTATTACTTTACCTTTATATTTCCTTTTCTTGTTGGCCCTCCTCCTCTTCCTGTCGGATTGTGTAAGTTCTGCTGCTTCTTTGATTTCACCTTTGCCAGCAA
>QLSR01000225.1:4705240-4717090 GCA_031780015.1 Citrullus colocynthis
AAAAAAAAAAAAAATCCTTACTTCATCTCTACAATTTAACTATGAAAGTTTTTTTCCCATCATCAAAATGAATACAGATACCAATGAGTAGCTTTTGTTTTCCAAAAACCACCAGCAGTTCAACTTCCAAGTACAACCTACTCCTAACTACACATTTAAATGTCGAGAAAACAGTAATCCATAACTTCCTCAGTTTGTTTTGCTTGCTCATGGTGATGGAGATTGCTGATGTTTCACTCTCTTAGGGGGGTTGTCTAACCATCCGCGCTTCTCAGGCGGGCAATTAATTCATCCTGCACCGGGTCAGTGAAAGACTCCTCAAACACCCCATGATCAATAAGGTCTGGATTCATGTTAGAGAGTGATTTTGAAATAGCTAAAATCATTTTTATTATATTCAAAACCACTCTAAAACATGATTTTAATACTTACAAATCAATTTTGATGGAACGAAAAAAATTGTGTCTAAAAAAGTAAAACCAAACATCAAATTATTTAGAAGTGATTTTGAATATATGACCAAAGCAATTTTAACTATTATGAAATCACACACAAACAATGTACTTATTCAACTAGATTGATTGCAATATAAATATACTTACCTTCTTTCCTCTGAGCGAGAGGCCTTTAGCCTTGAGAAGGGCACGCAGCCTCTCTACAGTCAAATTCTGTAGATCCTTACTCGGTGTTTCATTGTTTGATGCCCCTGGATGAATGATAGCCACAATATAATCATCAGATTTGGAACACAATTCTTGTGGAACCACCACAAACGGATTGAAAAAAAAAAAGGTTCAAAAACATCCTCGACCTCCCCTAAATGGCCTTTCTATTTTAATTTGCAGTTAATCTTAATAACTAATTGAATTGTTGGACATATTTCTAGACGTTAATCAACAAAAATGTATGATATGCTGGGTTGTTCTTCAAGGGGTGAGATTTTCCTCCTTAATGTGAAGAACAACCATTATCTATAACATGAGTTGTCTACAACCACTATCTATAATATATGTACAAAACTTTTTACATATTGTAGACAGTGGTGGTTTTGCACATTCAAGACATAAGATCACCACATCACTAGGAGAAACTTCTTTTATTCTTGAAGAGTCAGCACATTAGTGACGTCTATTTTCCCCCGCACACAATTAATTTCGGAGCCCAGTAAAGCACCCAATTCATATCAGAAAAAAGATGGGATTTTTTTCTTTTTGATATCCATGAGTGTCTGGACTAGTTTACGCGCACTTCGACTAATCTCATGGGAGAACCGCTTGACCCTACCACATTTTGGTGTCAAAAAAACTCGTAAGATATTAATTCCCAGGTAGATAGCCACCATGGATTGATTTCATGGCCTCTTAGCCATTTATTGAGACTATGCCTCTTTTTTTACCACTAGGCCAACCACAATGGTTAGAAGATGTTGGGATGTTCAGAAATCTAGGAATGAGATTTAGGAGTTGGCGAGGTTTAATACTGCTGTTAGGGCATTGATCAATAGACCATTTTATAATTATGACACTGATCTTGTTCTTTTGGACTGGGGTTTTTTTCGTTGTTAGTGTCAAACACCTATTTTTTGGGGGGATTGTTTTTTTTTTTTTCTACCCCACCTAAGAAAAATAATGGGATTATATGAGAGTTTGACAATCAAAAGCACCATAACAGACCAATACTAACAATGAATGGTGACGCTTAAGAAAAATAATGGGATTATATGAGAGTTTGACGATCACAAGCACCATAAGAGACCAATACTAACAATGAATAGTGATGCTGATAGAAATTTCACAAATAATGACTAAGAGCTTGTTTGGAATGACTTTCTAAGTGCTTAAAAGTAAAATTCCCTAAGACTGCATTAAAATTAACAACTCTCTGCAGACAGTGAAGGAGAAACAAAAGAAGGATTTAGTCAGCTCTCGTGAAGAACATCTGCAATGTATAATGAGTCAGTCAACCATCCCTATTTCCAGTATGCATAATCGACCAGAACTTACCTTTGGTAGAACATACTTGTGCAGCCCTCTTTGCTTTGCTATCTGAAATTTTTTCGCCAGCCCTGGAAATATCAGGGTAGCATAACTAAGATTCAATATCACGTAGAGGCCAAAAGAATCATGTATTCAAACAAAGAAAAGAGAACAAGGAAATATGCTACAAGCACCAACAACAGTCCACTATTTACTTCCATGCCACACAAAAGGAAATGCAGCAGAATCCAAAAGTTTCAACAAAAATTGACCAGCTAGCAACCTAAAAAGATCATCCTTTTACTTTCAAAGAAGGATAATGTCATGATGGTACCTCTTTCGAGATGACTCGGCTGCAGCTACTCCCTTTCCATCCTTTGAACTGGAACTTTTAAGCATCAAAGATCTAATAAGTATATTCTGCTGGTTTGTCTTGATTTCTTGATCCTCTGGATGCAAAATGCGCATGCATTTATCAATTTTTGATGTGTTCATAATAGGTAACTTGGCAAATATATAAACATATAGTGGCAAGTGGTTGGTGCATTTGTGAATGATAAGTCCAGTTTCTACATGTGTCTCAGGCCGTGAGATTGTTGGCTGTTGCAAAAAGGTATATTAGCTGTTAATAGGAACTCTTCGGTAGGATCATGATTTAAGATGAATCTCAGATCTCATCCTGATAATGTGACCGTAACACATTCACAAATATTTCTTGATTTCTCAGCGTATATTCATAAAATATATAAATTTTAACGGTACAAAATGAACTTCTGGTACCAAAGTTTGTAAAACTCTGCACGAGCACTGTGATTATCCTTGTTATTTTCTTCCTCAATTCTTGTGTATGTCAAATATCTGGTGAATAGTATTAATGGTTCGATCTTACATACTTAAAGTGTTGCTTCATGGTATGTCTACAGACTTATGAACTTAAATTGTTACTTTATGTTTAGTAAAATGAATATGTAGAGAAATAAAAGATGACCTGGTGGTGAGGTATCATGAAGGCAGATATAGACTCGCATACTACCCTGCACGAACATATTGAAAAGAACATCAGTTCAATATAGATAATAACCACAATAAATACACACAAATGACTATAAGTGCCAAAGGGAAAAAGAACTAGGAAAAGAAAGAAACTGCATAGATTTCTCAGCAATGACAATACAAAAAACACCTTTACACTATAATGTAGTGAAAAATCTTCCAACATAATAATATTACGACACACACAAACACCCTCCAGTGCAATAGTTCAGACTAGAGCGATAACGAACTCAATAACTCAAACACTCAGATCACCGAATGCATTATTAAAAAACCTAACCATAGGAAAACTCAAATTACCAAGTTCTTATACCTGTAAACAACTGATCGGTCTCTGATTGCTAATATTACTGAAGCCTATAAACTGAAAGTAGGCAACGCAGCAGCACCCCTTAAAGCATTCTTTTACAATTTTAAAACGTAGACAGATTCAACCCCTCTTAAATGCTGATACTCAAATGCATTATTACAAAACACAAAATTGTACAATTTCCATGGCTTCGAATCAAAGCGATTGATTAAACGATACATAATTCTTCACTGACTGGAATTTTACTAATGTAAATGACCCAGAAATGAGAAAACATACAAATTGGAAACTGAAGAGAATAGAAAAGAGAAAGATTTCAAAGAAGAGTAGAAGAAACATTACCGGATTTGAGGAGGGAACGATAGAAGAGAAGAAACCTCGGGAAGGAAGGTCGCCGAGGAACTTGGAAGCGCCATGAGCAGAAGAAGAAGCGGAAGACGCCATAGGCGAGAAACCCTTGTAAAGTAGAGAAACTAGAAAGAAAGCAAGATGATCAGTCAAATCTATGCTAAACGGGAGAAAGAAAGCCGTATTGTATGATAAGAAAAGCCCATTTCGCTAAATACACGGGAGTGGAAACATTCCAAGAGCGCGGTAAAATCTTTGCTTGCGGCCTGTTTGAGTGACGAACAGGCGTCAAAAATTATCTCAAATTTACGCTGTTCATACTCAAATGTTACTGCCCCAATTCCTAATCACTAACATAACTCTGCAACTGTAGGGTTCAGTATTATCATTGATGTAAAAATTTATATGAAATTTATGAATGTTGTGTAATTTAATATGGAATAAGAATATCAAATTGTGGATTTAATTAGCTGTAATTGAGGCATAGCAAAAGTGAACTTCCTTAATTAATTTGCACTTCCCATCTTTGAGGCCGGATATTCGTTTCTCATCTTTACATTTATTTAATTGTTTGTCTTATTTTATAACAGTGGTAAATGTATTACTAAGGGAGGTTTGGCCCATCGACTTCATAAATCGGTGTTAAGTAACTAATTTCAATTGTATTTGCGGTTGAAGTTTGCACATTTATTGAGGAACTTTTGAAGGAGTTAGAAATATAAAAGTGGAAGCAATTATGATTTAAAACACTCTAATTACATCAATTTTGAAGATTGAATATGCTTGTTCTTGAAATTGAAAGACAAAGACAATGATACTTACTTATTGTAGTTCAAAACTGAATCCAATTCCTTTAAGATTTTAAACACGAACACTTCGTAGACCACCAAAAGAGTCTTCCTCGTTATTCTATAGTCTTAGAACGGATTGTGAGATCCAAATTGAGATAAATTTAAAGCAAATTTATGAAGAAAATACAGTTTTGAAGAGATATGAGTTAATGGGGATTTTCAACAAAATTCACCAACAAGATCAACCCTTTTTCAATATTCCTTTCTTCTATATAAAGAACAAACCATGCAAAACCATTTTACATGCACATTGACACTAAATAAGGTGATTAAGATGATGAATTTGACGGTGGAAGAAGATGGATTAAGTGAGGAACACTTCCTCTGTGCATGAGTGGGAAAATCCAGCTTAAAATTCAAATTTTGAATTTCTAAAAATCAAAAAATGAATTTTCAAATATCTAATTTCTTTTATAAAATTAATTATAATAATTAATTTTACATATTATTAATTTAATATAAAATTAATTTAGATAATAATTAATTAAATAGTTAATTATATTAAATTAATCATTTTTCCACTTATCTCGACAATTTCCCGATGAATCTCTATTCATCTGATTAATATTTAAATCACATTTAAATATTTCTAACTCTCCAAATTCGTTTAATTCATAATTAAAACCAACAAACTGTAAAATTTACTCCTTTAGAAAAAATTTGAAGTCATCAAATTCTTTCATCACATTGTTTTAAGGTTTAATTCATGAGCTAACAAGGGGATCTAATGGACTTACAGATCATGAGTTCCAACAATTTGAAATTAACCAGCTAAACTCTTTAACCTAGTTAGTTCACATTTATTAACTATCGAGACACTCCACTATAGCCTAGTAGCGCACTCTCCTCATTATAGATATATTTCTGTCCATTTGATATAACCATGATTAGTAAGTCAATCCTTCATTACTACTAGGTTAAAATTACTGTTTTACCCCTGTAATTACATATCGTTCCTTAAGTCCCACTAATCATGTAATTAACAATTGGTTTGTGGTCCAACCATCAAACCAAGTCCCTTTCAGCTAATGAAAGGGTGGGGTCCCTTGTTTAAGACCTAAAGTCAGCGTTTAAGGGAACAACTTCTCTACTAACTTATAATTAGGTAGAAGTGAATTCGATCTCGCACTATGTCTCCAGCTATCTACATGGTCTTATCCCTAAAATGGAAGACTTATTGAATCGGAGAACTCGGACCATTCTCACCCATGTAGATTAAAGGGTAATCCCAAATAAACAAGAGTTCATAGTTAGCTCAGGATTAAGATCGAGTTACCTAGGTCATCATGTTGGAATAATCTGTTTTAACAGTAACATGGTGTTACAAAGTAAAAGCGATTATTTCATGGTCCAGCCCTTGCATAGGATGCCCACACTTTCATGTCTCTACACGAACGATATAGAATCACATTGTTTGTATCAAATACAAAGTAGACCGCATCCATAATGTCCCCAATATAAGGTACCTAGTCTTATCCTTGTACTATAGACCGTTTTTGCTATTACCTAAACTTGATCCACTTTTATGTCTACACATAAAATTTAAGTATTCAAACTATAGCCAGTGGTTCATAGTTTATTGAATTTAATAAATGCAATTCACATATTTAATAACATCCTTACCAAATAAACTTCGATAACAACTTTACTGAGAATATGTTCCATAGTTTACAAACCACGAGTTTTAAGACATAAAACCCAATAATCAATCTTCTCATCTTTCTCTCTTTTGCACATTTATTGATAACTTCAATATATACTTTCTAACTCTAACATATTAACCTTAGACTTCATAATTTTTGAAGAAAAAACTCTAGATTTCATAGCTCAACACCTCAAATACCCCCTAGACTCTTTTAAAAGCATATTGTTTTGTTATTATTAATTTTGGTTTAAGATCAATAAATAAGAAGATGGAATTAGACCTCTAAACATCTAAGAGAAACATAAGTAATATTTTATTTTAGTTTGTAAAATCACCAATTAACTCAAAAAAATTTGATAGGTGAAGCGAATTTGGTATTATATCATCTTACACCCCCTCGTTTGTAAGTTTGAAATATGTAGAAGGCTCAACAAATGGAAACCAATATTAAATGGGGAGAAAATAATACTGTAAGTGTTTGCACACAAGACTTCTTGGACCACCTATTATGATAACATATTAAATCATTGGTTGATCAAAAAATTTAAGGAGATGAGTGAAGGCAAAATTAGTATTATATCATCTAACATAGTTCAATAAAAAGTGATGATAGAATTTGAATGTCTAATACATCAATCGATAATATATATCTTAACTAGTTGAATTGTATTTAGAATGACGAGTAAAAAATATGAAAAAGTAGTCATCTATCGTTTAAATCGTTGTCAATAATGTCATTTATTTATCTAATCATAATTCAATGTATGAAGTGCTAATTACTACCTCAAGTATCGATGGTGTAATAGGTCGAATTAAGGAAAAATAAAAACCATAATGCTATCTTATTAGAAAAGCCTCCCTACTCAACTTCCTAATTCAATTACATAAGAAGTGTTTGTGAATTCCAGCTATGGGCTGAGCCAAATCAGTTCCTGGATACACACCCAACGGCCCACTCTATTCAATCGAATATATACACAAAAGAGATTATTTAAAGAAAAAAGATAGATAAATAAATAAATAAATGAAAAGAAGAAATTAGATTGAGGCCGTGGCCGCCACGGCATGGGGTGAAGAGCCCATGACATGGCGCCACGTCACCAACGGACGGAAGTCAAGACAAAAGCAATACGCTAAATGCGGGTCCGGCGCAGGTTAGCATCGCCCACCAGTGGCCAGCAGTAAACATAGGATAAGAAGAAAGAAGAAAGGTGGTTTCTTTATTTGCAATCCGACAAATCGGATAAGCATTAGCGTGTTGTACGTAAAAAACGCAGATCTATGTTGACCATTGCACCACCATCACTTTGATTCCTCCACGTGTCCAGTCAAATCTCCCCTTTATCAAAGTCCGCACTTTGGACCGCCACGATTAGACCACAGCACATGAAACTAAAACCCCGCTGTTGTACACTAGCATTCCTCACTGAATTATTACTTCAGTTATTTATTTATTGCTCCCCAGTTCCATGATTGATTCATCAAACAAAATATCCTAAAGTTTTGTTCTCAAATTAACAGAGTTGCCTTAGAAAAAGCGAAAGAAAGGAAAAGTCTATCATTTGAGAGAGAACGGGAAAGGGAAAGGGAAAAAAATGGTAATGGCAGCGACAGAGGAAAGTCCGAGAAGCCCAGAGGCTAAGGTGGGGATGCAAGTAGAAGATTTATGGGATATTCAAGAACCGCAGCTCAGTCCTACTGAAAAGCTTAATGCTTGCTTTGAAAGCATCCCTGTTTCTGCCTTTCCTCCTGCCCCTTCTCATCAAGGTATCCTTCTTGATTTTTCAAGATTTCGGAAAATTGTCAGAAATAACTTCAATTTTAGAGATTTTGTTGAAATAGTCCTTCCCGGCCGAGATCAATCACAAGATTTGAATTAAAATTTTAACTTTTTTTTTGGTCGTAAATCCAAATTATCGATTTTTTGGGCTTTTCTAGTGGAGACCGGATCAAGATAGAGTGAGATTCGCTAGAAAAAACTATTTCAACAAATTCTCTAGTTCTAGTTGCGAAGAATGAAAATATTTTTGACGTTCTCTCTGAAATTTCTTATCCTAGCTAGAATGGTTAGAAGGTATAATATTAAATTTAACCTTTGTCCATTAATTTAAACTTTTGGGTGAATTGGTGATATAACAATTTTGTAATTTCAATTAAGGGGATTCTTTTTGAAGAATTTATGATTGACTTGGATGATTTTGAAGTGTTGTTATTAAGTGGATTGGTGTTTGTTCAGGAATTGAGATAAAATCGGACAGCAGTTTAGCTGAAGCGGTTCAAATTTTGGCTGAACATAAGATCCTCAGTGCGCCTGTGGTGGACGTGGATGCACCTGACCATGCGAGTTGGATTGATAGATACATTGGTATTGTTGAGTTTGCTGGCATTGTTGTTTGGATTCTTCATCAGGTTTGGATTTTGCCAATGAAGCTTTCTATTTTTTAACCATAACTTTTATGAATTCAATTGTATTTTGTTTGATGATATCATACTAAATTCGCCTTTATCCATCACCTTAAGCTTTGGGGTCCTTCTGTGATTTAACATATTATGAAAATTACTTTTCTTTAATAAATGTGAATAGCCATATGTTTGATTGTTCATGTAACATGTTTTTGGAATTGGATCATATTTTTGTTCATTCTTGTGAAGCATTGGAATTAAATTCAAACCATTTTGATGATATGGGGAAAAGAGATTCTTCGTTCATGGTGATACTTTATGTTTTTAATTCAAACTCTTGTAAATGAATCGTGAAGTCATACCTGATACCAGTTTCATTTTTTGTTTATGAAATTCATGCTTGTTTCCAACACTTCAATTCATCAACAAATTCTAAGAACAAAATCTAGTTTTCAAATTTTGTCTTGGTTTTTTAAGATATTCGTAAGGAGTGGTGTTATAAGTTTAGTTTTCAAAAATCGAAAACAAAAGATAAAATGGTTATCAAATAGGTCTAAGTTTTCTAGGCACTATAACTATTTTGAGATTATTGTATATGAATGAGAGATCTTAGACTGGTGACTTGTCTTGCAGTCGGAACCTCCATCCCCGAGAAGTCCTAGTGATGGAAGTGCTCTGGCTGCAGCAACAAATGGTGTGATATCTCCTTTAGAACAGCAGGTATTGGGCCCGGAATCCGCTGCAGCGACCTCGGGAAGCTTTTTTGAATCCTTAACTTCCTCTGAATTGTACAAGAGCACACAGGTTTAATCTCCTTTGCAAGATTATGTATATTATCTGAAACAATATAAAGAACAACATCTTCTCAATGCTTGTCTTACCTTCTAGCTGATGAATGTGGGAACAACATCTTCTAAATGTACAGGTGCGAGATATTTCGGGATCTTTCCGTTGGGCCCCGTTTCTTGCTTTGCAGACGTCGAATTCCTTCTTGACCATGCTCTTGCTGTTATCAAAGTACAAAATGAAGAGCATACCAGTGGTGGACTTAGGGGAGGGAAAGATTGAGAACATCATCACACAATCAGCTGTGATTCACATGTTAGCAGAATGTGCAGGGCTTCAATGGTTTGAAAGATGGGGAACAAAGACGCTTTCCGAGCTTGGTCTTCCTATGATGTCACCGGCGTCTATTGTCAAGGTCCATTTTCTGGATAGTCATTTTTCATTGCATAACCATTTTAGAGAATTGATTCCTTGCAATCCTATTATCTATTATTTTGGGAATCTGTTTGTTGTTTATCTTTTTTCAATGTCGTGCTCCTCCGTTATTGCAGGTGTACGAGGACGAGCCCGTTCTACAAGCATTCAAACTTATGAGGAAGAAGAGGGTTGGAGGTATACCTGTTATTGAAAGGGGTGGTAGGGCAGTAGGCAACATTAGTTTAAGAGATATTCATTTCTTGCTCACTGCACCAGAAATCTATCACGATTACAGGTTTGTGACCAAATTTTCTGATACTTTTTGGCCTTTGTTGATTCACAGGCGAAGGTCTCCATTTTCGGTTAAGAAAAGAACAAAACAGTAATTACTTCGAGTCGTTAAATTAAGTTGACAAAGTTGTAGTAACCAGTTTTAGGCACTAAAGTGATCTATGTTTATCATCAAATAACACGGGCTCTCGTTTGCTTCTGACAGATCGATTACGGCGAAAAACTTTCTGACTGCGGTTAGAAACTACTTAGAGAAGCATGAAGAGTTCTCTCCCATGCTGAGCAACATGATTACGTGCAAGAAGGACGACACAATAAAGGATCTGATTTTGATGCTCGACTCCAAGAAGATCCACCGCGTGTATGTAGTCGACAATGATGGCAATCTGGAAGGAGTTATCACTCTCAGAGACATCATCTCGAGGTTAGTCCATGAACCGCGCGGTTACTTTGGCGATTTCTTCGACGGTGTTCTGCCATTGCCTCAGAATAGTCGGGTTTGAAAGTGAAATGGTAGCCAGCAACAACATGATGTTGTGGTCAATTTACTTAGGATTAACATTTTGGCTCTCTTCATTTAGTTTTGTGTTCGCTGTCCTTGATCTTTGATGGTTTGTCGGATGGATTGAACGTGCAGATTGTACTATAGGCAACTTATAACATGTAATTAGTTCTCTTCTGGGTTTGCCACTTTTTCTGTAAATTTTTGTTTGGTTTTAATCTCCAAGCTATTTCCGTGGCATGGCATAGCATATCATTTCAATCAATTATAAATATTGCCCTTTTGCACCTGTTTCTTCTCTAGACCAATATTTGAGGCCCTAATGCAAAAAAAAAAAAAAAAAAAAAAAAAAAAAAAAAGGTTAACTTTTTGCTCACGTTACATGGCACTCTACGTCAGTAGCTTTATTTCCATTGCAAAATAGTTAGAAGTCTAATGCGATATTTATTTCAATTGGAATGTTTTTTTTTTTTTTTTTCTTTTATAAAAAATCCAACGGTTGTTCATTTGGGGTCGTGGGTGCCCTCTCATCCTAAATTGTTATTGTGATTTTGAAAAAACAGATATCATTCTTTATAGAGAATTGAAGAATATAAACATATTTAACGTTAAAAAAAAAACATCGAGAGAGTGAGCAACTACATTACGACCTCTCTATATTTACATAGACACTAACATCATTTTTTTATATAGTTATTGTTAAGTTTAAAATTAAATAAAACATGAATATAAAGTTAATAAGTTAAATGAATTCGTGAAATAAAACCGAAGTGGAACACAATTCAACTGTTCTCTTTATTAAAAAATTGAGGTTTAAATCTAAAAAAAAAAAAAAGTGATGTATATGTTTGAATATTTTAAAATTTATCTTAAAGACGAGGGACAAATAAAATTTGAAAGTTTGTTAAAATTTGTGGGCGAATAGCAAAATTTAGATGATAAAAATTGTAACACATTTTAGTTTGAACCTAATGTGACAAAGATTGAAAGTTTAGGATTCAATTTGTTATAATCCAATAAGTTTATGTTCAAAATTTATTTATTTTTCTATAAAAAAAAAATGAAAAGAAAAAGAACATTCATCTCCCATGAGCAAATTCGGATGATTAAAAATATTTTTAACTATGAGAGCACTTTTGAAAAAGAAAATACTTGCATCTTGGATAAATATTTTTTATATGAATAAATGGATAAGGATAGATGCATCTTGGTATGGATATCCTAGTATTGCTTTTTTTTTTTTTTTTTTTTTTTTTTTTTTTTTTTTT
>QLSR01000225.1:4717270-4731432 GCA_031780015.1 Citrullus colocynthis
TGATAGCACCGCTAAAAAAACTCAGAAACTCTTGTTTTGTTTTTGGTTTTTTAATATATATTTTTGGAATGGTCATCTGGAATTGGGCCCAAAACCCCAATAATGTTGAGGGCCCGATTATGGAATTTCATTCTGGGCGGTTAATATACGATACGATATCACGAAGCGAGCGAATTGGAAGACTGCCTTCATTTCGAACCATCACGAATTGCGCGAAGATGGCACCGCATGACGTTCGCCGTCCACACAAACGACCGGCGATCTCCGATCAGCAAAAGCGGCGCGAACTTTCTTTGCAACGGCAACAGCAGAATCGCCGCGATGCTCAGCAACAAGCTCGTTCCTTAGCCTCCACTCTCCTCTCCCTCTCGTCCTCATTCAACGAGCCTAGTACCTCCGAGCCGGTGCTGGAAATTGAAATGAACGGACTCGATTCCGAAACGGAATGTTCTCCGGAGCTCCTACCGGAGCGTGAATTTAACGAACCTGCTCTGAAGGAGCTCGATGTTCGTCAGGCTTCCAAGCTCAAAGGTTCAGAGGCTCGTAAGTGGTTTTCGAAGCAACTTTTGCTTCCTGAGTGGATGATAGATGTTCCTGATCGACTTAGCGAAGACTGGTACTAGTTCTTTTACATCTCTCCGTCACTTATGTTAAGCTAGCTATTTACATTCATGTTTTCTTCAACTACTACTCGGCTTGGATCTTGTTTCTTTTTTACTCGATGCCTCATCTGATCATAGCGGCCTCGGTATTGGTTTTATACTCCCTGTTTTTTCTTTTTTTTTTTTCCCCTCCTAAATGCATATTCGCATTCAAATGCAAATTTCTTCGGTTGTTTCGTTCTCACACACTTCCGGTGATAGGCCGATTGGAATGTTCCCAAGCGAAATTTCGATTGCTATTTTTGTTGGTATGCTTGAGTGTTTGATTCTCCTCGCCATAGTTAAAGTTTTCTGGTTGCACAAATGTCTTATTCTGACGTCAACAAGTATTCAGAAAACGAAAAAGAAAAAGAGAGCGAAAATCTTAATGTCTCCAAGTTTGATTTTCATGATCGAAGCTGAGGGTGACGTTTCTACTATTTTTTGGATGTTATGTAGGTACGTATTTGCAAGGCCTTCCGGTAAACGGTGTTTTGTCGTTTCTTCCAATGGAACAACTATCAGTAGGCTACGAAATGGATCAATTCTGCATCGTTTTCCTTCTGCTCTACCAAACGGAGCAAAGACAAAGAATGCATCTGGTTCCGGTCAAACATATTCAATTCTAGATTGTATATTTCATGAAGTAAGTTTCTCATAATTCTTATGCCATTTCGCAGTCCACGTTTTTTACTGATAAGTAAAGGTTCGAATGTCCTGTAGACAGATCAAACGTACTACGTCATTGATATGATTTGTTGGCGGGGATATTCTCTTTATGATTGCACGGCTGAGTTTCGGTTCTTCTGGCTCAATTCCAAGCTTGTTGAAACTGGTGCTTGTGAATCACCTTCATACTATCACAAATATAGGTTCAGCTTGGTACCTGTATATTCATGCGATCAAAATGGTCTCTATGCTGCTTATACAGGAGCAGCACCTTTTGTCAAGGATGGTCTATTGTTTTATAACAAGTAAGATTTATCATCAAGAAAGGATTTCATACTTTGCAAGTTCTCCTACTCCTACTTTTAAATGAGGATTTAATTTGAATTTATTTCATGTGTAATTTTTCATTTAGTTGATGACCTCGTTTATCTCTTATTGGAATATTTTGAAGCATGTGAAACACTCCTTTTCTGTAGAAGTACGTATTTAACAATTTTCAGGTTATAGTGTCTTGATACTTATTCTTGATAATTGATACACTCTGTGCTTCATATTAAGTTCTTACTTTCACTTTGGGAATCCTTTTCTATGCTTACAAGGTATAACTTCGTTGATCCCATACTAAGTTGTCTTTGTTCTAGGCATTCCCATTACCAGCCAGGAAATACACCACTTGCACTGGTCTGGAAGGATGAGAACTGCAGTCAATATGTTATTGACACAGATAGTAATGGACAAGTTCCAAGCCAACAGCAGGTACTTTCTCTCTACATTTCCTGTTCCTCTTTTTTAAAGCAAAAAACCTATGTCTGTTGTAATTTTTTTCTTTCTTTCGCTTGTTCATTATTGATAATGCTGCTACCTTCATAGAATATAGTTTGCAGTGATCTGTTATCCATCACATGGATCTCCTCTCTTCTTTCATGTAGTTTATAATGCTATTTTTTTCCCTGTTTGAATGATCAGCTGGTTTTGGAGCTACAAGGTGATGGAAAGGTAGCTACATCAGATGATCCTCCTGTGGACTTCGGATGCTTAGATGGTGACTTCATTGAAAAGGTTTTGTTGCTTTAAATTTAACCCTCTCTTTGGTTCATTAGTTTTAAAGTTCTTTTGTTTATTATATGTTGCTTCATTCAGCTGCGTTTTTGCTTGGAATGCTGTCTGTGTTTTTTATGTCTTCTTTCTGTCCTTGTGTGTTTGTTGTGTAATTCGATTGGTGCCATGTCTCCATATCGTAGTTTTAATGTTGTTATTTGAGCTTGTGTTAATTGAAGAAACTGTTGCTTGACATTTGCATCTTGACCTTGAAAATTGATATATCAACAAGTCAAGGAAAAGTGAAGTAATTTGTTAGTTAACTACATTTTACTTGGGGGAGATCAAGAGTATGCTGTTTGGTATGAGAGTTGTAAGTCTCCTACCCCACGGTTTTTCATTGGCTTTTTAGTTGAACTTGCTCAAGGTATTTAACAAATTTCTCTGGAATATCGATGGACACAACTATATAGAAGATTTTCATTTATCTCCTTTTGAAGGAGCCA
The DNA here is from genome assembly GCA_031780015.1 of Citrullus colocynthis. NCBI lineage: Eukaryota > Viridiplantae > Streptophyta > Magnoliopsida > Cucurbitales > Cucurbitaceae > Citrullus > Citrullus colocynthis. The sequence goes on from QLSR01000225.1 coordinate 4,720,125, forward strand.
AGTGTGTCAAATGTCATGAATTTTAGATCCACAAGCTTCATTCTTTATGAGACCATTCCTAAGACTTGTTTTAAGGGGATGGGGGGTTGTATCATATACAATTTCTGTGTGGCTTTTCCTGTGGGTGGGTCAATTCTTGAGGAGGATCCTATTGTTGGCAGGTATGAAAAGGCTTTTAATCACATGGCTCGGATCTTTTTGGGGGTAAGATCTTACTAACAAAAGGCATTGGCAACAAATGGGGAATTTGTTTGTTGAATCGCTTATGTGCCAACTTTTATAGCATAACTAATGGTATGTAGGTATGAGGGAAATCTTTATCTTAGAGTCACCAGGCAGGTGTGTTAAAATCTAAATATATTGAAACATAAAAGATAGAATAACTACACGATAACCCAAATATTTAAGGTACCTAGAATCTCCCACTCTCTTGAGTATACCAGGTCAAGCCCTAATCTAACTAGTAATTTGCTCTCTAAACAATCACTAATATATCCCGAATACCCTAGTAAGATTTGTAATTCTATCCTAATACAATTCCTGTCGAAGTGATGTTTTGATCCCTTTCGTTTTAATTGTGGTGGATGACTGTCCTTAACAGACATATTTCTGAATTGATGGATAGAGATTTATTTATGAGTTTCGTATTGAGGGGAGATAATGTCTTGAGACCCAGTAGAATACAATCATCAATACTATTTTCCTTTCAACCAACAAAACTACAGATGCCATCATCTACAAATGTTCAAACAACCTCCAATTTTCCACTCTGCTCTGTCTTAATCACTCCATACACGGTAGAAATCAAATATGAATCGTGAAGTCCGTAAGGACAACAATACTAGCAAAACTACAGAGAATTATCCAAAGATATGAGGAAAGTTTTTTTTTTTTTTTTTTCACCACTTGTATTTCTAAAGTAGTTTGTTTGTATAACATCAAAATCTTGGCTTACTTCAATGCTTACCATTGGTGACGAGGTAAAAGTTCATGACTCGAACGGAGAATGGCAACCTTCCCAAGATTTCACACAGACAATTCTCTTTCATATGAAGTGGATGACGAGATAATGTCTTCTATAAAATTCATCTGCGGATGACACCTTTTTCAATATAGATCCTTTTTCAATTACTTTCTGTTTGCCTACTTGGCTCCCCTTCTACGATAGATTTTGTGAAGCACTTTTGGTTCTTTTTCTGTGTGGCATGTTATGTGCAAACAATCACTGAGGGATCAGAATCACATCTCTCGGTAACTATACTCTCTTTTTATACTTTAATTCAGGTTCTTACAGATGTTTGTAGTGGCATTATATATGTTGATGTCCTTTTCATGTCCTCCTATGGTTGACTTGTTTATTTGGTATGTCAAGAGATATACTGTTGGGAAGGTCCAAAAGAGTGTCACGAGTATAGGAGGGGCTCCGGGAGGAGATCTACTACCAACATTTGAGGCTCCTTTATCACCATGTAAATAACTGGATTTCTTGAATTTCAGTTAGGGTTGTCTTCAGGCAATTTATTGCGATTCACCATTGGTGACGGAGGGTTGACCATTGTGGACGGGAGGATTCAAGGGGCAGATTTACAATACACTGGCAAGGTCAATCGAGCTCGAGCCTTTGCGGATAGTTACTCCAAGGTTAGAAATTGTGCAACATATCATACTTGGTAGGGTCAAATCATACTCGTAGGATTGGAAATTAATTGACAGTTAGTTTTACAGTTGATAATTATTACTGTTTGTTTTTCTTTAGAAATGCCATGGATATATCCAGCAGGTCATAACATTAGGTAGAATGCCTGTACTTTATTTTTTGTTTACTTTTCTTTCTAGCCATTTAAGGACACTACATATGCAGGTTATGTTTCAATATGCTGCTCGTCGCTCACCTTTAAAAATAGATGATCTATTAGCATCCATCAATTCACCGAATGATGGAGGAGGTCATGATACTGAAATGGTTGGATAGTGGTTGATAGCTCTAGGGCGGAGCTGGAAATTTTCCTGAGGGACAAAATTAATCTTGTTATGGCGCCTTAACATTTTATGGCCTCTTGTCAACTCGAATTCAACCGGGGTTCAATATGCTGTACATTGTTATCCATGATATAGCCAAGGAGATCCTGCATGAAACTCGAGCAACTTTCTGTTGAACCAAGTTGAGTAATACTACTGGGAGCGGTATTGTTAATCTTACCTTGATACTTGAAACGGTCAGACCTGATTGTATTCAACGTGTTTCTTGAAACGTTGGTGAATCTTTCACTGCAAACAACTGGACTGAGGTAACCCTTGACAGTGAACATTTGTAAATAATTCATCGGATTTAATGTATTGTATTGTAAGTTGAGAGTATTGTGACAAATTATTCAAAAGTTTTAATGTTAAATCGACAAGCAACCTTCAGGTGCTGACCTTTCATCGAGGATTGTTGAGTTGGGTTTTCAATTTACTGGTAAGTTTGATGACTGTGTAATGGATCTTCTTATTATTAGGGTTTCATTTGCTTCTTGAAACTGAAAGTGATTTGAAAATTCACTTGGAAATATTTTGCTTGAAGTATATTCAGCTAAGCAGCATCGACAAGTTGAAGGCTGGCTTAACGCAGCCAATGGAAGGAACGCAATCAGTTCTGGAGATTCTATAGGTACGCTAATAATGGTTTGTAAATAGGGTAATTCTAAAATATTTTTAAAATATATATTGCGAACGGGAAAGGTTAGTGAAATTGTTTATTAAATGGATGCAATCTCTTTTTGTTATCAATTTTACTTTTTGATTTTCAGTTCTGGAAACTAAGTTTCAAACCTAGTTTCGAAAATAATAGACAAGAAAAAAAAAAAAAAAAAGATATAGTAGGTATGAGTATAATTTTTAGGGGCAGTTTTGCAAATATAGCATAACGAGATATAACAAAATTTAGATAAACTTTAATAATAGAGTTTTATCAGTAATAGACTATATCGCTGATAGGATTCTATTAATGATAGTCTATATAAATTTTGCTATATTTACAATTTTTTTAAAATGTTGCTATACATTTAATTATTATTCTTAAAAGTATTTTTGCTATATTGGTGATCTTTTTTAAAATATTGCTATACTTTTTTATTATTCCTATAAGTGCTACCAAAAGATAGAAAATAGAAAGCCAGAATATTTTCTTAATCAATTAGAACCCGACAAAACTGAACTGAGTGCAAAAGATTAAAGTCCCTTTTTTTAGATAAAAATTAGACTTCAAACCGTCCCTTTTGTTTTTTGTTTTTTTTTTTTAAAATGTTACTTTCGGTTTTAGTTTTCAAAATTTAACAATAATTTTAAAACAAAATCTGAAGTATATTATTAAAAAGATGATATGATAATAAGGTTGAATTACAAATTTGGCCCTATAATTTAGAAAAAGTTAGAATTTAGTTCCTATGATTTTAGAAGTTGGAATTTGAGTCTATCACTTAATAAAATCTTCTTACATAGACCTTTTCATATATGGTTTGGAAAAAAGTTACGGAATTCTTATGATTTGATAAAATTTCATAAATATTTCTTATGGTCTGGTAAAGTTTTCATACATACATAGACCCTTCTATAGAAACTATTTATGAGTGTTTTATCATACCATAAAGACGAAATTATAACATTCTAACTAAATTATAATTTAACCTTGTTAATAAATAAGTATAGTAGAAAGATCAAAAGGGCATGGTTTTGAATTGTTTTTGAAAAACCTAAAATCACTCATCATTTTTTAAATAATTTCAAACCATGTTAAATCAATAAATGTTGTCATTGCATTTAAAAAATGTAAGTATTAATTTTTTGTCCTGATTAAATCACTGCCGATATTTGTTTTGAAAGAGTTAAGTGCTTAGAAATGTTCTCAAGCACTTTCAATCCATAAGAATACTTTCAAAAAAACAAAAGGAAGAAGACAAAATTTTCCCTATCCCATCCCCACAATACATGTCCACCTTCCCTAAACTGAAATTTATTCGAAAGCAGAGGTCTTTTGTAGAGACTTAACACCAAAAAAAATCAATTGGTAACATCTATCGACGAGAGAGAGAGAGACTACTACTGTATTCTGGTGCAACCTAAATAAGATAAGAAACCTAATTAATTATTTTTCTAAATAACCTAAACTAACACCAAAACTAATATATTTTTATATTTAGGGGGGAGAATAAATATATATGCAGAAACAAGGTGGAAGAGGAGAAATTGAAGATGATCAAGCAGCCAAAGTTGTGGGTTGACAACTGTCGGGAACACAGGCCAAGACGTCTCGGTAGTCCCTTGAAATGGTAAAGGAATCATAAACCTTTCCGTCACTGCTTTTCTTGTACTCGAAAAGCAGAGAGGAGCGGTTGAATGCTGTCAACTTTACGAAACCAAAATCGAAGTCTCTGTAAATGCTCCATTTGGGGATCTCTTGGGTGAATGCGGATAAGTGACTCCCTGCTCCACCAACCACTACGTGGATTGTGCCATTCATAGTGCCTGAATATTGGGTTTTTTCTGCATTCACGCATTGATGCTACACCCACCGCCATACAAACGTAATGTTAATCCAACTATGTAATTCTATAATAAGACATGTTAACTTATTTAAAAGTCATCAAATATTTATTTATTAGTTTAATTTTTTCTTTTTTGTATTCTCGTTTTTATAATATTTTCATAAACATGCATCGAAATTGATACTTTTATCAACATTTTCAAAAATTAAGATTTTCATATTTTGGTCGCTATCTATATTTTAAATCATGGAGGTAAGTTTGTAAGAGTTCTACGTCATAGGTTTTCCTTTCTAAAATTAAGGGGTAGATTCCCCTGACTCATCATATATTATTCCATGGTTAGCTTTTCGCCTATTTAAAAATCTATTAAACCTAACCACATTTTTTAAAATATGAATTAGATTTCTCGAAAGGTAGGAAGTTAGAGTTTTTATCTTTGATATTCTACATTCGAAATCCAAAGTTCTTAGTATTTTATACATCGATTAAGTCTATTTTTATGTTTGAAAATTAAGAGCCGGATTGAAAAACATTCATAAAGATAGATTAGGAAAAGTGGTGTACCTGATAAACTGGACAGGTTCTTTCGTAGTTATGGACATGGCCATAGAAGGCAATATCGACCCTATACTTCTGCCAAAGTTTCTGAAGGCTTTCCCTTCCCATGGGTTCCTCGAATGAGCCCTGTGATGCATACCAGTCGTTGGAAGAGTAGCCGAGCACACGATGAGCAGCAAATATCAACCAAGGTTGTTTTTGTCTATCCGCTGATGCAAGGCATTGCTCTATGAATCTGTACTGTTCTGAGCCCTCTCGCCAGTCATGTTCAGTGTCAGCTATACAGAACCGGAACAATCCATAATCTGTCGAATACCTGATGATATACCATAATACAGCAACAATTAAAGGCAAGGGCTTGTTTGGATGTCCATTCAAATTCTAAAAAAAAAAATAAAATAAAATAAAATTCATGTTGCAAGTATTTTCAGATTTTGAATTCTAAATTTTAAGATGAGAATTATATTAAATAAAAGTTAAAACGTTAAGAAAGATAATATTTCAAGTTATAAATACAATTGATTCTTTTAAAATTAAAAATATATATTAAATAATGTATTATAAATTATATAATATTACAAAATTATTTAAACACAAAATATGCGTAGAAATAAATTAATAATAGTTCATAATCAACTTAATACTTAGTAATTACAATTAGTTTTTGATTTATACATATAGTATCAAAAACATTTAAAACTAGGGGCGTACATGAGTTGGTTGGGTTGGAAGTATTGGACCAACCCGAAAATTCGGGTTGGTTGGGTTGGCTACCCGAATAGGATACCCAAACCAACCCAACCCAACCCTTAAAATTCGGGTTGGGTTGGGTTGAATTGTGGGGTTGTGTGTGTTTTTTTTTTCTTTGCCCCCTATTTTTTGGTAAAACATATTGGCATATCAATGAAACACTAATTGACATATCCATTGATCCAAGAAAAAAATACAAAATAGTTCTTAGCACTAACTTAAACTAATATATATATACATATATACACATTTTTAATATTAATATTAGAAATTTGGGTTGGGTTGGATCAACCCGAATTTTCAAAATTGCAACCTGAGACCCAACCCAACCCGAAAAATACAAAAAAAAAAAAAGAAAATTAACTCAACTCAACCCAAATTTTAAACTAAACCTAACCCAACCCTTATTATTCGGGTTGGGTAGTCCGGGTTGTTCGGGTCATTTGAACACCCCTATTTAAAACGATAGTTTTAAATTAGAATCCAAATTCTAAATCAGCTACCGAACACATATATGAAAACATAAAACACAACTTCATAAAATACAACTTTATTTTTATTGAATTTCTTGTTTTTCAGATTCCCTAACCATTGTATCAATATTTACCTCTTTTACTGCTGAAATATAGTAAAAGATTCTTTCAGCATCATAATTTTATGAATAGTACTAAGATTGTCTGTTTTTCATATACATATATATTAAGTCTTGAAACGGTCTAATCAACAGACACATTTCATTTATTATTTTGATTTTTGTCTTTATTTGTATCAAGAAATGTCAGGTAGTATTAGAGTTCGATCCTGTTTGTCTTTTGGAGCAGACAATTTAATAAAATCAACCCGGTTAGATAATTAATGGCCACTACTCACGTTCCGCTTTATGCAGTTTGAAGACGGCAGAGGATGATTATTTTAGTAATAATCTAAAATGAATGAGAATGAGATCTCCTCCAATAAAGCAAAGTGCACAGATAATATGTAAAGCAACTAATAAAACTAGATTAATGAAATTGTTTAAAAGAATTCTTGGCTTACCAGAACTTTGCTCTGTTTTCAGCAGGAAAATAGAACATGGTCTCCGCCGGAACTCCGCACTCCCCACCTGAATCCATGTTTGCATAGAAGGACCCGGTATTTGGCCAGTCACGCTCATGGTTACCACTGCAGGAGTGAAATTGGAGAGGCTTAGGATTTAAAAACAAAAGTAAATGGCTCAAAAATCAATCTCTTCGAAACAATCGAGTTATTGATATTGGTAACCTTGCAACCATGTAGGGGACCCTGGATGCAATGGGCTGCACCTGTGCAGTAAATTGGTCCCACTCTGAGAGATACCCATTTGCATAAGATAGGTCTCCGATATGGAAAACAATGTCTATATTGTCCAAGTCTTTAATGAGCTGATCAGTAGTGTTTAATGCTCCAGGCTGATAGTTGCTATACTCGTTTGAGCCATCGCGTTGTCCCTGAAAGTCATGGTTAATGTTACAAATCTTTTTACTGTGCCTTGTTCAGAAAAAGTTCATCTTCATGAGATTGCCATTTACCACAAACAGAAAGTGGGCAACTCAGAAAATATTTGATATGGAGAGGGCTGGCATTTGAATTCTAAGTTCTTATCAAGTTTGGATGATAATTACGTTATATCTTTGTTACAGTTACTAGGGAAACACTGGCAACTGAAATGGCAGAACAGTGAAGGATTAGGTTGTTCCGTATCAGAAAATCATTTGTATGACAACCAATTTTCTTTGAATTAGTCAAAATGTTAGCTGCCCCTCAAGGAGCTCAAATGTGAAGGCACAGTTCTAGAACATCCTCTGAAGAAGATAGAGACTTATGAAGTCAATACAAGAAATTTACATAGACCAGGAAAAGGTGGCTAAAATGAAGTTAATTAACTGATGTTCGGAAGTTTCACTTTTGTTAAATTTTAACATTTCCTTATGAATTATAAACCTCATACTCATTTTGATTATAATCAAGTAATTAAAAAAATGTATGGTACCTTCCCCATGTCACCAAATATAATGACACGCTGTAATGATTCTTCTCCAGGATGGGGTGATGACTTGAATGAATAGCTCTTGCTCCAAATATATGATCCACTAAGCAAGCGATGGCCCATTCTGTACGTATACCTGTTGAAACCCAGGTGACAATCCTTAGTGTGGATGATCAAGATTTTAATAGTGGTTCAGACTTGAGCTTCAACCATGATACATACACAGAGTTTGGCCATAAGTTCTGTAGGAAACTTGTATGAAAGAAACCAGGATCACGCCAACCAACAGTACGTGCAGGTGCATCTTTAATCAAAGAAAATGACATCATGCAACAAGTCAAAAATTCAAACCTGTCTTTCAGTCAGAATAAAAGAGTGAACATAATACAATTTGCAGAGTAATTATCTCAAAACTAGAATCGAAGAAAGTCATCAATCCATTCTGAAAGAAGTCTTAACTAATTTTCTAAAAGAACTGTAAATATTCATGTCCTGAAGAGACTATGAAAGAAAGACATTGATCGTGTGCTAAGAAGCCACTTGGATGGAATTGACAACTAATTTCCAGGTTAATAGCCAAAAGCTCAAGGACACCAAGATGATAAAATGAAAGTTTAACGAGTTGACTAATAAGGCATAGCCTTTGTTTTTAAGTAAATTACAGAGAGGAAGCAGCAAAACTTCAACAAGGCAGCGATATAAATACCTAAAGTGGCCAAGAGCAAGGTGGTCTATCTAAGCCAAAACTAATTCTCCAATGAATTTGTGGTTAGTTGCAATCATTCAGTATTGAAATCAACTAGACTCAGATTGTAAGTGAAAGGTAAATGCAAACACACGCACATACACAAAAGTTATCAATCGAAACTTTTTGAAACATTCTTCTAATTAAGGTTTAAAAAAATGTCTGAAAAGTTTCAACAGATAGCTTGTATTTTTTTGTTTCAGGATAATATTAAGTTGTTAGCTTAGATGGTGCAGTCTAGCTGATGAGTTGCTAGAACTAATCATACCACACATGCTGTTCCTGCTAAACGTCAGTGTGCCAGCTGGGGATCTTGTCTGTGTCTCCCCTTCTAGACCCCATTCAACAAATGGAGTAGCTTCACTTATATCATACCCGCTTGTCCAGGTTATTGTCATCTGCAGAAATCAAAAGACCATTGTCTGCCGCTAAGCTACTGAAATCTTGCTATCTATCGAATGTGTATAACAGTTTCAACAATAAACTAGAGGAGCACGGTGATGTGGATAGAAAGGAAATCAGATTATGACAAGAAGTTTTCAAACTGTAGGCCATTATTGACTTTTTTTGTGTCCTCTATCAAAAGTTTCCCGCAATAGAATGAAACGAAATATCAGGATATTGATCAACTTACTTCATTCCACAGTTTGCCATGTGCAAGGCGAGGAAACAATGGTGCTTTAGGATTCTTAAATGATAAGGGATTTGAAACAGCAATAAGTTTGGGCTGCATATTCAACCACTCCACAAAGTTAAGACTAGAAGATGAAATCAATATCATAACATATAAACATAGTTACACTGGACAAGAAACGAAGTCAAACAAATTAAAGACAAAATTCCTTTTGAAAGATCAGAGTTGGAATAACTAAAGTGTGAACGAGAGAATGAGAAGAAATAATGGAAGGTGGCAGAGAGAACGGACATTTGAAAGACCTCCTGAAAATAAAGCAAATGAAAAATCTGCTCGCTGATTGATCAATTGGAACACCAAAGAAGCTTTTCCTGTCTTCGCATAATTTGGATTTGAGTAGTTTGCATAATTGAACTGGAAAATAGATTGTTAGAGAAGAAATTTGTATCATTGTTTCATTTCAAGCATTAAAAAAGCATATATCTGACATTCATGCCAAGGTCAATATTACAAGTTAAATGCTGAACACCTTTATCGGACTTGAGCAGATTAATGGAGTTTGAACCCTTTTATTTGAACTAGGACACGTTGTTGTGCTGCCACAAAGAAACAGAATTCTTTCAGTTTTTGTTACTACTTGTAACAACTTTCACCATCATAGTGAGATCATTGTCATTGGATCAAAACTAAACAGGTTAAAGAAGAACATTATAACTTTCACGTTAACTTACAATAATTGACATAACAAGATTTTTGTATATTAAATAATGGAATAAGAAGATGTCACATACTTGAACTTCGCAGGAGAAAACACAGCTATCCAATCATCTGCAGAGGGTTCAGGATGTATGAACTTGACAGTCACCCACGCAGTATCCTCGCCCTGAAAATATGCAATTGAAACAGAATCAATAAATAAACCATAACTCTAGAGAGAAAAGGACGGTAGGAAATTGTCAACACTGGAAGTAAGAAGCAACTTATAAAGAATCAACAAGTAGTTAAGCAACTCATATCCCCGGTTTTCACGCCCTAGAAATATAAAATTGAAGCAGAAGAAACAAAGAAATATCGGAAAAGCATAATCCGGATACTGTTGATAAGTAACCATTTCGTAATGATGCAGATGGAAAATCAGATGTCAAGAGAAGTGCCAGAATATCTTCTAAACTCATACACGCGATTTGAATTGTTTCAAGTAATATGAAATCAACACAGAAAGTATGAACTAAGAAGAATCGCATAAAGAATCAACGAACAAGTAACCAACATATATCCACAGTATTCACGACCTGGAAACATTAAATTGAGACAGAATCAACAAATAAACAAACATTAAAATCCAGAAAGTTGCAAGATCTCCGAAAAGCACATTCTAGCAACTGGTATCCACAGTAATCATTCCGTGACGATGCAGACGAAAGATCAAATGAGACGAGGAGTACAGGTTAAGAATCTAGAACCATATTTTCCAAATTCATACAAGTAAATCGACTTGAATTGAAGTAATTATTCGTAAACACAGAAAGTACGAAGAATATTCAGAACTATCGAACTAACTAAGCAAAATCACACGAGTTAGCGATTGCACAATAAATAACAGAAAACGCCAGGAGAATGCTGCTGAGTAGCGATACTTACATTGAGGCCAAGAACAAGCGGCGAGGCTCTAATGGAGGCGGTATTTCGGAGTGCAAGAGTAGCCTTGTAGACATCAATTTTGGAGAGAGGCTGGTGTTCATCGAGCCGAATCTGGTAACTATGCGCGAGGAAGATGATACTGAGGAGAAGGAGAGTGATGAATTGAAGGTTTGGAATTGGAAAGCTCTCCGCCATGGCAGAAACTTGGCAGTTGATGATTACTGTTGAGAATGAAATTAAAGTGAGGCCATCGGATTTAACAAGGCGGGAGGCCGGGATCGAAAGAAGTAATGCCGTTTGGATTCCTGAAAATCGTCCTAATTTACATAGTCAATTCTAGTCTCCAATAAAACAAAGCAATATTTCTTTTTTCTTGTTTGACTCTATCATCGCCAACGCCAAGACGTGAGGACGCTTTTTTTTTTTTTTTTTTTTTTTTTTTTTTTTTTTTT
>QLSR01000225.1:4731575-4755785 GCA_031780015.1 Citrullus colocynthis
TTCATTTTTTTTTTTTTTTTTTTTTTTTTTTTTTTTTTTTCTTTTTCTTCTTCTTCTCTCTCTCTCTCCTTTTTTCTCTATCATATGGAGCATTCAACCTTACTTCAAACTAAATAACACAAAAGTTAAATTATGCTCGGTTGGTGCACATGTTTGGACTACGTAAATCACTAATATATGATAGTTAAACTGTGCTCACTTTCGTATATTAGCACATATTTGATATCTAATATTTTGTGTTTATCTCATCCATTTTCAAAATTGAACATTTTAAGTCCAAACATTTGAAAAAGATCGTTTTTAGTTCATTTACTAACAAAAACGTAAAATAGTTTACAATATGTTGAAATAACATTTTTAATATAAAAAAATAATAATAGAATTAGACAAAATAGAAAAAAAAAAAAGTATCGTAACATAAAAAATATTTTGTAAAAATAATAACAATAATAGTAGTAATTAAAAGGACTTTTTTCAAATATAACAAAAAGAACCAAAATATTTACAAATATAGCAAAATGTCATCTGACACAGATAGTAGTCTATCGCGGTCTATTGTAGATAGGCAGTGTGTTTTGCTATATTTGTAAATATTTTCAGCATTTTGTCATTTAAGATAATTTCTCTAATTAAAATATAATTATGAAAATTAGGATTGTCTTCAAATAGAGTAAAATGAGCCAAAATATTTACAAATATAACAAAATGTCAAGACCTATCACTAATATTCTAATATACTACTATCATTCTATCACTGTCTATTAGTAACAGACATGGATGTCTATTAGTGTTTATTGACGTCTATCACCGATAAACAATGCTACCATAACATATAAAAGGAGAAGGGATGGGAACGATGGCTATTGGAGCCAGCAGTTGTGTGAGTGGAGAATAGGTGGCTGCGTGCGTGGAGAATGAGCCGGCGGCTGCGTGCATGGATGGAAACGTCGGTTGTCAGAGTAGGTGAAGTGGCCGACGGCCGCTGAACATAAACCCTAGGTGGAGTGGGCGACAGTTGTCGATTGGGGAAGAAGAGTTTGAAAGAGAAATGGAGGGAAAAGGGTTTGTGGAAAAGAAAATCTGGAAGAAAGAAAAATGAAGGGGAAAGGGTTGGTGGGAAAGAAAATCGAGAAGGAACAAGAAAGGGAAAAGGAAAATGGGGGGAAATGAAAAAAAGAGAGGAAAGGGTTTTTTAGATTTCCTTTTCCGGCATATGTTTGCTTTTTCGTCAGCATAAATCTGAAAAAAAATGTGTTTGTTTTTTTTAGATTAAATTTTGCAGACGCAAAGATGTGTCAGCATATGTTCGATTTTGAGTCGGTATATATCCGAAAAAAAAAAAAAACGTATTCGTTTATCGTAGATTAACTTTTGCCGACGCAAATTTGCGTCGACATATGTCTAATTTGTCGTCGACATATATCTGGAAAAAAAACATATTCATTTTTTCATTTTGGCCGACCAATTAGAGTTTCGTCGGGAGAAATATATCTATACCAACGAAAATGCATGCGTCAAGAAAATTTCTTTTGGAACAAATAAATATTCTTGCAGTGATTGAATTCGCTTGCCTCGAAACATAACATGATCCATCGGAATCTTTGGCCAGTGGAGCCAAGTGTCACGTATGAAAATAACGCCATTTCAAATCGTGACACAAACGCCCTTGACTCGCCTAGCATCGCCAAGGGAAGGTCCAGAGTGAAGGGCCAAGGCGTTGTCAAAGCCGTTACACGAGGATGCCATTGCATGCAGACAGGCTGTAAGTGCCATCGGGCCATGCCCATGCCTCAGGCGTGTGCCTTCGACATAGCCGGACCCCCAGCTGAGTGCCTTAGCAAACGCCCATATGCGTTGGCACATGGTGGAGTGCCTGCGCAACCAGCCACAAGTGTGCAGCGTGCACGCACAATTGCCAGGGAGAGCAGCGTGGCGTGCCAACATGTGCAAGGTTGTCAGGCGTGCATATTCAACGCATGCCCACGATGCGTTCAGGACAGAAACCTCGCATGCGCGCCCCATAAGTGTCGGTAGTGTATGCCCATCGTCAACTCATCAGGCATACATCGCATACAGACCATGTGTCCAACGGTGTTCCTCGATGCATCCGGACAAGGCCAGAGGCCTCGGCAAGCCTCTAGGCACGTCTGGAGAAGCGGGCAGGCCGCTGGGCAGAGCCAACGCCCATGCCTGGATGCTTAGCGTTGCGGGAAGAACCTGGAAGACACGGGGAAGACCTCAACTGTGCGCCCAAGGCCCAGATAGCATGAGAACCCTCTAGAAGAACCTCGAATAAGTGAGGATGTGCGGGAAGCCTCCTGACTGTCCTAGAGAACCTGAGAAGGTGACCGACAGTGCTGGAGAGTGCAAGAAGCCCCTGGAGCGTGCTTGATGTGTCTGGATAGTTCCAAAACCTTCTATGACGGTCGGACATCCAATGTAAGTAGCTAAAAGGCCCTCAATAGGTCTAGATAGTTCTAGCTTGGGCCTAAGTTGGTAGAGTCTAGACTTGTACATAGGATTGCCGCCCTTATACATTCAAGTAGAGTATAGATCCTTCTTGACGGACATAGTAAGTCGGTCATGGTAGCTTAAGTCGGCAAGCCCTCTTTATAAATATAAGGAGGGTCCCTCATTTGTAATCACTGAACAATAGAATCCGAGAATCATCAATACAAACGCATACCTTAAGCTTGAGCGATTCTCACTGGTTGGTGAAGCTCCCCTCTAAGCTCCTATTCACTCAAACTCTGAAGTCCTCCTTGCTAGCCCACTTCCTTTGCCAATCTCACCCGATTGTTCTAAGGAGGAAATAATTCTTAAAACCTCAATAGGCTTACTTGGCGTGACCTTTGACGGTAGGATCACACAAGTGTCGCGCAGTTGGTTAGGTTGAAACGCTAACCACGTGACACAAGGCTATAGGTGAGCATTCTCACATTGATGCACGCTCCTGATTCAAACGTGGATTGGTTAGTCAGGCTCAAGTTCTTCAAACCTAATTTGAGATGGAAACAAGTACCCTAGCGCATATAAATACCGTATTTACATGACTTGAAGTTGAAGGCAACTTCTTCCTTGTTCTCTACACTATTGCTAAAATTTCAAAAACCCTTTTAAGACATCCTTAAAGGTTCATGAACACGTCAGACACCAGGCCTTATGTCATAAGTCTTTGTGACTTTGTTTTTTAGTATAAAAATTATGATATGATGTTATCCACTTTAACTATAAGCCTTCATGACTTTATTTTTTATTTCATTAATTTAAAATTTGTTTATATCATTAAATATAGTTATCTTACTCAAATATATACCTGTGGTATTTTCCTTATCTATCTAATTGGGACTTTTTGCATTCTCAAATACCATACACTAACAAAGGCCACCCGAAGAGTTGCACAAACCACAACACAAAGTATCTAAGCCGAAAACTGAAGGAAGAGGACCAGCTAGGCCATGCCCTCCTTTATTAATAGCCTCGTCTTTCGTTGCAAAATTATACAAAATTGACTGTTCAACAAATTTAGGGAAAAAATTGAATATGACCATAAAATTAAAACCAATAAGATTTTTGGCTATTAAACATTCGATCTTAACTATAATATTTCCTAACTCAAAATTATGAACTAATTAGTAATACGTCCTCAACAAAAGTAAAATATTTCCCCTTCATTATATCTTTTTTGGCATTCCTTAATTAAGGGATGTTTTAAATATGACAAAATAGTTGAGAATAATTACAAATATAACAAAATTTTACTTTCTATTTGTGATAGACTGCAGTAGAACCAGATAGGTGTCTATCTGCTTTAACCACAGATACTGATAGATGTCTATCTAAGTCTATCACGGTCTGTCACAGATAAAAAGTAATAGTTTGCTACATTTGTAAATATTTCAACAGTTTTACCATTTAAAACAAATTTCCATTTAATAGTGCTAGTTTCTTAAGAACTATTTAAGTTACTCAAATTTCGAGTAAAATAAAGACAATAGGTAGGAACAATAGTTTAATCTAGATCTGTTTGACTTTGGCCTTATACAAGATAGTCTAGCACCTCCAAAATTAGTCTAGTCTCCCGTAGGATTCATTTTTTATTTATGATGCATCATCTACTCTATATAATTGGGGTAGATAGTTAATCCTCAATGGAAGATATATTTTAATATCTGTTGGAATCTTATTGTTTTTTTTTTTTTTTTAATCAAACGTTTAAATCTTTATGCTTCATCATACTAAAAATGCATCTGTAATGTAAATGAAGTTAGAACTTCTGCAGGTTTTATTCTTTAATATAAAAACTTCGCAAAATTGAAATACACAGATTTTTTTTTTCTCTTTTTCCTTTCCATTTACTTTCTGTTATTTTTATTTTACTTTTTAAAAGGATTGAAAGACAAAGCATTATCATTATAGACTAAAAAGAAAAGAAAACTTTTGTAGGGTTTGTTTGGAAGTGTGGTGGAGTTGGTTTGGGTCCCCCATGTGCAATTTCTTAATGCCACCGTCAAAGTAGCCTCTTCAATTTCGTCTCATTTCTCGAATTTTCTACTTTTAATTGATGTCTTCTTTTTTTAAATTAATAGGTTCAAATATTCTGTTATAAACGAAAAAGAAAATTTTAATTTCAGCTATGCTTTTTTTGACCAAATGAAATAAATTAGTTAAGGGTTAATCATGGAAAAATGGTTGCTAAAAAATGCATGGAAAAATGAAATTTGCTTTAAAAAATAAACAAATAATAATAATAAAATAAAATAAAATAAAAAAGCAACGCTCATCAGCTGTTTGGCCATTGGAATATTTCTTATCTAATTGATTATGTAGAGACTACAAGAATATGAAGAAGAAAATAAGAATAATAGTTAATATGGACAATTATTTTTGTAGTGTTTGTTATATATTTAGTTCAAAAGTTTAGAGTTTAATATTAATTTAATTCCTTAAGTTTCAAGATGTTATAATATTACACTTCAAGTTTGAATTTTATTTTAATTTGGTCTTTAGGTTTCAAGATTTATATTTTTAATCTTAATTTTTTACTAAATAGTCATTTTCAGGCTTTTTGTGTTAATGTCTAGTCAATCTCACAATTTTTTCATCACTATTAAAATTAATTTTAAATTTTCACTTCATAATTAATTTAAATTAATAAATAGACATTAACACCAAAAACTGTAAGTGAGTATTTAATGAAAAATCAATGTTAAAAGTATAAACTTTGAAACCTAGGGATTAAATTAAAACAAAACTCATAAATCTCAAGTGTAGAATTGTAACATTTTAAAATTTATGAACTAAATTGAAATTAAACTCAAAATTCAAGAACCGAATATATAAGATTTTGAGATTTGAGGATTAAATAGAAATTATACCCATAATTTAAGAAAAAGAATATACCTTTTCTAATTAATAGTAATGTTGAAATGTTTTTTTTTTTTTTTTTAAATTGTGAAATGATAATTAGACTAAAAAAATAATAAACATTCATATGTTCATGTGATATCATGTCATTGCTGCCGACAAACTAAGACTCATCTACAAACTCAATATTCGAACACCACATTAATGGTAAAAGAAAGATGCATTAATGAATTAATTAACTTAAAGGTAATTATTAAGGTAATTATTGTAAGAGTTGTTTTCAAATATAGAAAAATTAACTAAAATATTTATAAATATAATAAAATTTTACTGTTTATATGTGATAAACTTCTATCTATGTTATTATGTTATTATAAACACATATACACTATGATATTTTGCTATTGTTTATAAATATATTGTTTAAATATGTCTAATAGATCCATGAACTTTTAATTTTGTATCTACTATGGTATTAGAATGGTATGATATTGTCCACTTTATGTATAAACCTTATGGATTTACATTTGGTTTCACCCTAAAAAGCTTTATACTAATAGAGATATTTGCACTTACTTATATAATCATGAACATCCCCCTCATTTAATCAACGTGAGACTTTTGTAGCAGTTCTAACATATTCTATGTCTTTTTCTAACTAGTTGAATAAAAAAAACTCTGCATAATCTAGTTACTAGTAGAAGAAAAATTTGATGGCTGTAAATTCATTTAAAAAGTTGTCAATTTTTAGAATATTCGTGGACAAAGTGAAAGAGAATATTGCGAGAACAAAGAAGAAAGAAAAAGAGAAGAAGAAGAAAGTGTGTTGCATGAATGGAGAAAATGGGAAAGCTTGCACAAAGCTCAAGGCTGAAATTTGAAAGGGCTAAAATTCTATATTCCCATTGGACGCGTCCCAATTTTTAATTTGGATACGATGAATGTAAAAGTTTTGAATTTCCCGGAATAAAACTAATTGCCACGTCACCCTTTATTATTCTATTTAAATGTTTGCAAATACAACAAAATTTCGATTGAGCTCTTGAAGTATATCGGTGACAATATTTGTCATATCACCATTTAATATTTATTGAAAGCATAAAGGCCAAAATTAAATAATTGAAAATGGGTGATCATAGTTGGAAATCTCATTTAATGAAAAGATAGTCCGAGTTTATATATTGTAAATTAAATACATAAATATGTCACATGAAAATAGCTCAACCAAAGTTGGATTTAATATGGGCTGAAAGGGCTCTTTATGCTCTTTATAGTATTAATAACTTTAGTTAATCCCATAGTAAATGTGTTTGAAACAATAATTACACACTAATCCTTTGTAGACCCAAGTTGAATGACTATTCAACTTCATTTTAAAATTACATTTACACTAAATTAAGTGAATTTATGAATTTTTATAACTACTCACTTATAAATTATCCACCACTGAGCTCAAGTGACACAAGTGCCCGCGCCAAATTTTATAGAGAAAAAAAAAAGTAGTACTAATATGTTAATATAAATATGATTTCAAACCGCTCAAGACAAGTGTTATTAAACATCAAATCTTACTCAAATCTTATATAAATTATAATATAACAGAGATCAAAATAAAAAAATATATATATGTAACTTAAAAATTTAGAGACTAAACTAGATATTTTTAGGTTTATGAACAAAATGAAACAAAAAAAAAAAATTAGAATTTTGGAACCAAAACCTAGGACCGAATACATATATACTTTTAATCTCTCAGATTTAGGATTGATGTTTATTTGGTAATTGAGGTTTAAAAAAAAAACACCTTAGTCTTTCATTCAACTTTAACCTAACAGAATGATGATTGGATTGTTATCTGCTGACGTGGATAGACGAACATTTAATATGTTTGATGGTGTGGCAAATAAACTAATAATAGGAAAAAAAAAAAAAAAAAAAGTAAGCCTAAAAGTAAAAATATAATATATTGAAAAATTTTCTTCTTCTCCCATGGTTCCTTCTTTCTGCCCATTCAGTCTGCAACTTTGAGGGTAGATGCTAGTTGTCCATCGCCACCAGTCACCGTCACTGCCTCACCTTCCTATCAGAGAGCATCCGTTGACAATCTCTAACTTTGTCTCAACAGATTCAAACTGGTACTGAACAATCGAATTTGAATCGATTAATTTCCAATGGAGGCAACTAACGACCAGATATTAATTTGAATATCTTAATTTACAATCGTCCAAAAAGACACTATTTTTGAAGCAACAACAACAACAAACTAATGGGGTAGACAATCCAACCTGGAATTTTCTCTGTAATCTATCCATGGAAGGCTTTCTGTATGCTAGACACAAAAAAAAAAAAAGCACTTGCTCAGGATTCTGTCATGGGGATATCAGATTCAAAAGGTATATCATTCAAAAAAAAAAAAAAAAAACATGGATCATAAACTTTAGGGACTAAAAATGCTTTTTGTCTTTCTAAAAAGAAATATCATTCACTTAAATTCTATTTAATACCATTTTGTTTTTATTTTTGAAATGTATGTTTATTTTCAATTTTCTTATCATACTTTGTTTTTATAAAAAACAATACATTCTTACTCAAAATTTTAATATATATATATATCATGATACAAAATTTTATTAGAAAAATAATGGAATTTATTATAATTTTTCAAGATTGCAAATATTTGCAATTACGATAACATGCCTGTACACTCTACAATTTCGTTCAAGTTTGAATTTAAAAAAGACAATGATTAGATGCAACTTAAGCTACACTTAATCTGCCTAATTAGAGGTGACTGCACAATCAATGGTTGCAAAACTTTTTTCTTTTCAAAACTATCTTTACCTTGCCATCACCGTTGGAGATCAATCATATTACCAAACCACCTCTTGCAAACCAAGAAGGAAAAAAAACCTTTTTGGCACAAAAATTTTGGTTCTAGTTTTTATTTGATCATCAAAATTCAAAATATTTCACTTTTACTTGTTAGGTTTTAAGTTTAGTTTCAATTTAGTACTTGAGTTTCTAAAATATTATAACTTTATATTTGAGATTTAGATTTGGGTTTTGTTTCGTACTAGATTTATACACTTTCAATCTTGATTATCTACTAAATACTTACTTTATGTCTTTAGGGATGTTTAGTTTCATCAAGAACCAATATTTTCATGGGGTGAGCATCTAAGAGACATTTGATAACGCTACCGTTCCTGTTTCTCATTCTCTGTTTCTTGTTTTACGTTTCTTCTTTTGCAAGAATAAGAAACAGGACTATGTTTGATAATTATTTATGTTTCTTGTTTCATGTTTCTTGAAAAAAAAAAAACAACATAAATTTATTTGATAACTATTTATTTTTTCTTTTTTTTTCTTTTTTTATTTTTTTGTAACAATATAATATGAAAAAAAAACAAGAAGATATGGCCATACATCAAACATCGAAAAAAATATTATCAAAAGTTTATGTCATCTAATAGACGTAATTTTAGAGGACAACTAAATATAAGAATAAAGTTGTATCATAGTCTTCATATATTGCCCAAATTTAATCGACACTGTCATCTCTAACTCAAGCAATTTGTCTTAAGTGATGTTGAGTAAAATCCAACATAATTATATAATTATATAAATGTCGTGACTGTAAAATATTAAAGTTAAATTAAATGAATGTCTTAGTCAACAAAATTTATATATTGTAAAATTCTCCTTAGTTTCAGATATATTAAAAATATTAAAATTAAAATAATATATATACATGCATCTTGCAAAATTTAATACTCAAAAGTTGAAAAAATATATAAAAAAGTAATATACATATTGAAAATTAAAATAATATATAAATCTAAATATTGAAGAATTTTAAAATTTTAAATTTTAAAATATAATATAAATATAGCAAAATTATTTTTATAAATAAAGAAAATAAATAAAATATAAAAGTGAAAACAAATATAAAAGAAAAATAGTAATAATAAAATAAAATTGCCCATTTTGAAAGTTGAAATTTGAAATATAAAAAAGATAATATACATGTTGAAAATTAAAATAATATATAAATCTAAATATTGAAAATTTTTAAAACTCAAAATAAAAATAAAATATAAATATGGGAGAATTATTTTTGTAAATTTAAAAATAAAAATAAAATATAAATATGAGAGAATTATTTTTGTAAATAACAAAATTAATAAAGAAAAATAAATAATAAAAAAAGTAATAAAAAAAGCATATTCTTCAAAAAAAAATAAAAATAGAAAATGTCAAAAAAATTACTTCAAGGTGGATTCGAACTCATGATAACTAGGTGCCTGATACCAATACACCAAAAATTAGGAGAAATTGCTTTTTGTTGTTTCTCAATTTTAGTAACAAAAAATGGAAACAGTTATCAAACAAGTATGTTTCTAAAAAATGAGAAACAGAAAAAGGAGACATTATCAAAGACTCTAAATTATCATATTTATGTCTGAGGTAGTGTAAGATGCTTTTATAGAGGCCATTATAGGACAATCCTAAAACATGGTTTTTGTAGTTTACCTTTTCTAATTAAAATTAATACTGACAACCACACTATCATAATTGTTTTTATTTGTTAAGAAAAATAACATATAAAAATAATAAAAACAATCTTCATTTGGAAAGAAATCCAAATTAATAAAAAGTTGTTGTATAAGCTTAAAATATATTAAATGCATTCTTAGAATTAACATTTAATTTCTATTAATTAAAAAAACCAATGTTAAAAATTTAAATCTTTAACCTGTACACAAAAATGAAACAAAGCGTTGGAATTATAACTTTTTGAATCAAAGCGTTGGAATTAAAACTAGACCAAAAATTAGAATCTAAAAAAATATTTTTCTAAAAAACAAAAAAAAAAAAAAGGAAAAAAAATTTGTTTACGAAAACTATATTTATATCCATAAATAAACTCAAATTACAGCGCTGTTATGATTTTATACAATACCCACGATGTTGGCGTCCTCAACCTCTTCTACAATATCAAACATGCCGCCGGCATTGTTAGCAGCCTCATCCCGCCACCGCTGAACGGCCGTACACTCCTCTTTATGCCGGACTTTCCAGTCCTGCGCTTGGCATCCTCTTGAACAGTAATTTACTCTGCCACAAACTGAGCACCGTCGGAACTCGTGCGGCCGAGTCTCCGCCCGACCACATCCACCGTGCGAACAAAGTCTCAGACCCCCACGCGCCGCCACTTCACCTTCCGACTCGAACCACTCTCTCAAAAACAGGTTCACCGGATGTGGTTCCGGCGCCGGAACGTTACACCCAAAATCGCTCAGCAATGAACAACGCGTCGCCGTCAAATCAGGGAGGTTGCCAAACTGGTGGTGGCGCTGTTGCTGCCATATACTCGAGGAGGAGAGTAGAACCGCAGCAAGCTCACGGGCGTTGGCTTGGATTAGGAGACGGCGGCCTTCGTCGGAGTTCTGTCTCACACCGTAACCGTCTTGAAGGCAGTGGCCGAGTTCGCGAAGTGCGTCCACATGGCCGAGAAAAGCGGCTCGAGCACAGAGCGCTACGCCTGCCTGGAGATCCTTGTCACTCTTAGAGCCACCGCTGCCGTTAAATTGAATGACGGCGAGCGAATATAGCGCCGGAGCGTGAGATTTAATCGCAGCTTTCGCCATTAAAGAAGCTCCACTCCCTCGATTCCTCAAGCAATAAAATCGGATCTACAGGGGAAAAGTTACAGAGATGCCATCAATCCCCGTCCCCACTCCAATACAGAGTGACAATTTCATCTTTTTCAAAAAAAGGAAAAAACAAACCATTCCGAGCGTGTAACTCGCTTCCGAATTACCGGCGACGACACAACGTTTGAGAAATCGGTGAGCGGAATCACACCATTTTTTCGGTCTTACCGCAAACGCCTTCGGTCCGGCGTTAGA
This sequence comes from Citrullus colocynthis, assembly GCA_031780015.1. Lineage (NCBI taxonomy): Eukaryota > Viridiplantae > Streptophyta > Magnoliopsida > Cucurbitales > Cucurbitaceae > Citrullus > Citrullus colocynthis. Next base: position 4,742,855 of record QLSR01000225.1, read on the forward strand.
CAAAACCAAAGGATGAAGAACCAAGCGATTCAACCTCTTGCATCTGCAAAAATCATCCGAAAAACGACGAGAAATTTACAAAAAGAACAAAAAAACAGAGGAAAGAAAAAGAACAAGAAAAAGAAAGCATGTAATTACGTCAAGAGGAGATTGAGGAGGTCGGAAGGGGAGGAGGCGGAGGAGGCGAGGCGGCAGAGGAGGTGTATAAGGAGATCGTCCGGCAAGACATCGAAGAGATCGGATTCTGCGGCGAATTTGCGGCATGTTCTTGGCCTCTTGGCGCAAATCATCTTGAAGAGTTTCGTGATTACATGCGTTGAGAGTTGAGATTTTGGAGTGTGGTACGGCGGCGTGGGACGGCGTGTTGGTATCTCTCTGGTATGGGAAATCGGAAATGGTAACCGTTCTGGTTCTCTTTTTTTTTTTTTTTTTTTTTTTTTTTTTTTTATATATATATATATATAAATATAAATTAGTTCTATTTATTTATTACTAATTTTCCTATGCGTTCGGTAAAGACGAACTCCAACGGGGCGGTTTTTATACACACATCCATCCACCACTTCATTGCCTTGCTGGTGGGACCTCCACTTCCTATCACAATACAATATTTATTCATTTCGCTTTTAATACATTTTGAAACGTAGAAACCTACTTTACATTTTGCTCCTCTATTTCCTTCCAACTATTAAAACTCATTAATGTTACCCAACCCTTTTTTTTATTTAAATAAATTTAAATTAAATTACAAAATTTGATCCGAAAATTATAATGTACTCCTATAAAATTCTCGTAAATAGTTTCACAACTAAATTTTACATTTTAAGATCATTGTGACCAAATTTTAACTTTTTTTTTTTTAAATAACTAAATTTATAACTTAATTACAAGGGATCTTTATGTTGTGATAATTCAATATTTTCATAAAGTGGGGATTGCCATGTGTTGCTTTGCAGTAATTTTAGATACCCATACATCTGGAGATTTTCGAGCATCATAGAGGCTCTTACTGAGGACAAGGACATCTTGAGAGTTTTTTGAGGGCATTCTGTTTTTATTTTCTTTAACCATTTTTTTAGAAAGATATTTAAATTTAAAATTAAGTTTATATATTTTTTTCTATTTATAATAATTTTCCTTTATTTTATAAAAAGTATGAAATTAGGATATATTATTTTGTTGAGAAAAAGAACATTTTGCAAATTAAGACATTCCCAATGAATATTTATTTTTTTGAGAAAAAAATTATAGAAATTCTAAAATTAATATATATTAACAAAAACAAATATGTTGTATAAGTTCAAATTGTATCAAATTAATTATAAATTAATGAATAGTCATGTGGTATTCTCGGAACATGATGTAAATTTAAGACCTTTCTGCTAGAAATCTTAAAAAACAAACAATGGCAGTCATGGTATTCTAAAGATGTCCTAAATAATAATTATTTATCTGTTTAATAGAGTTATGTGGGGTATTTTTGGTCATGGTTGTCTAAAAATGTCGGATGTATGTATTTATTTAGCATCTAACAAACTAATAGGTCTCCGTTAATTCCATTTATAGATTTTTGTTTTGAAATTTATGTTTTTTCTCTTAATATGTCTTTTTATGTGAGGGTGTAGTCAAAATTTAAAAAAAAAAAAATTATGTTGAAAGTATGTTTATAAATTAATTTCTCAAAAATAAAAAGTATAAAGATAAATTATTATCTAAAGACAACACAAGTTTCATCTGGTTAAAGAAATTTTAACTTTTGATTTCGATTAATAATAAATAAATAAGATTTAACCGTTATTTTAATTGGCTTTTGTGTTCCTTTACGTTGATTGGTTATAGAAATGTCAAATTATACAAAAATGTCTCTAAATTCTGGTGTAAGTTGTAATTATTTTCTTAAATTTTGAAAAGTTTTATTCTAACTTTATACTTTGAAATTATTTTAAACTATATTATTGAAGATTTTTTTCCCATTAAAAAGTCGATGATTGGTGAGGCTACTAGTCCCTTGGTCAAACCTTTCATAATTATTTTTGTTCTATTATAATGCAATCAACACAATTAGGCATAAGATTCAAGTAAATATTTTGGATTATATCAAAAGTTATTTAAAATATGTGAATGAAATTGAAATCCTCTAATTTAATTTTAAAAAATGAGAATTATTGTATTTTATTATGATATATTATCTCACCTACCAATAGTTAAGTTAAAAAAGAAAAAAATAAATGATAATTTCGATTTTTTCTATCGTTAGTTTTAAATATTATTTTGGTCTATTTACTTTCAAAATGTTCATTTTGGTCCACATATTTTTAACTTTAGTTATTTGGCCCATTTACTTTCAAATTATTCATTTTGGTCCTTGTGCTTTCAATTTTAGTTTATTTTGGTCCTTTAATTTTCAAAAAATGACCATTTTTATCTTTTAAAAATAAAATAAAAATAAAATGAATGGACCAAAATAGTCAATTCTAAAAAATATAGGACCAAAATGAACATTTTTGAAATATAAAGACGAAAAAGAACCAAAGTTAAAAGTGTAAGTACCAATATGAACTTTTAAAACTATAAGGATCAAATTGAATTAAAATAAAAAATATAAAAATCAAAATAATATTTAATGAAAAGACCATCTAGTCCTCGATTTGATACGGCAGCGAGGTCCGAGAATGAAGCCATATTTAAATGAATACTATTTATTAATTTATTAACTATTAACAAAAATGAAAAGAATAGAAAATTTGGTGGGCGACGAAAGAGTGGAATCCCCCACACCGACTTCTTCGAATCCATTTTGTGACAAATTTAGAAAACTACCTTAGCCAATTAATGGTAATTACCATCATAATCCCGTGTTCTAAGTTAAACATGATTCTATTCTATAAAATTAAACATTTTATTAATGTATGAACATAGCTTCAATGACTGTTGTTGTGATTTGACTGTTGTTTTAAAAAATAATAATAATAATGATAATAAATTAAAAATAACATAACTTAATTGTTATAATTCTCATCTCATTTTTACTTCAAAATTTCTATTAAAAACAATAGGTCAAAATAAACATAAACTCTACTAGACCGATAAATAATGATTATTTAAGATAATGTATAATGTGAGCTATTTTCTAAAATGATTTTTTTTTTTTAATTTTAAAATTTTGGAAATTTTTGTTAATGTTAGTATGAGGTGGATAACAAATCAAATAGATTTGTAAATGAAAATTGGTATTTATAAACATAATTTTGAAAAATTAAATAGCAAAACCAATTTTAAAAAAATTAAATAGCAAAACCTTAATATTTTATCACAGAATGACAATATTTAATGTTGAAATAGGTAATCATCACACTCCATAAAGAAAGAAGTTGAAGTTGTAATTGTGTGTTGGAGTAGATTCATAAAATTTTGATCATTTAAAATATAATTTTGAAAGTTTAAATCCCTATTTTTTTTAGTACAAACAATTAGGGGATGAAGAATTCAAACCTTCCACGTCTATAATAGAAGGTTATATCCTTCACTATTGAACTAAGCTTGCTTTGATTTAGATTTTACTAGTCTAAACTTCACTTTAGCCATGACTAGATATTAATATTACAAAAATGTCTTTAGATATTCATATTCATACGAAGGTTGTTAAAAAATAATAAAAAAAAAATAGTCAAGAAGTACACATAATTTTGACAGCATTTTTTAAAAGAAAAAAAGAAAAGAAATATCAACAAACACGTAATTCTTAAAAACTGGGGAAAAAACATAAACATAGTCAAATGATTCGAAAGTAACTCTTTGTTTATTTTTTTCTCAAAAAAAAAAAAGAAAAAAAAGAAAAAAAAACTCAATGTTTATTTATTTAATGGTGAACTATATATGATTACATAAGGATAAATTTGAAGATGTGGGAGTTGGTGGAACACATATCCTCTTCCTTTGTTTTAATCATTATTTAAAATAAAATTAAAAATTAAAAATCCTACACATCTGTTCTCACCAAAAAGAGATGAATGAATTGAAGCCTTTAGGTTGGTAGAAAACGTGTGCGGCGTTGCAGTTTTCCCCCACAACTTTTCTCAAAAAATGAAGAAAATATTGAAAAATGTATTTTTGATATTTAAATTTCTGATTTTGTTTTCCTTTGATCTAAGTTTGAGATTTGAGTATAGTTTTAATTTGGTCTTTCGATTTCAAGATTTACATTTTCACTAAATATTCACTATTTGAAGTATATTAATTTATTTAAAATAATTATCAAGTAAAAATTTAAAATTAATTTTAATAGTGATAAATAAATTGTGAATATTTACTAATTATAATTCTTTTAAATTATTTACATTAATACTAGAGAGTAAAAGTGAGTATTTAGTAAAAAGAATCAAGATTAATCAAGGTGGACTGTCTTGTGAAATTAGTTAAAGTATGCACAAGCTAATCATGACACTCACAAATATTTTAAAAAAAAAAGTTAAAAAATTAAGCTTAAAAGTGTAAATTTTGAAACATAATGGCCAAATTGAAATAAAAATCAAACCTCAAGGATAAAATTGCAACATTCTAAAACTTATGGAATAAATTGAAACCAAACTCAAAACTCAATTATTGTATGCACGACATTTTAAAACAGGAAACCAAATGGAAACTACATGAAAAAACTAAGAACCAAAAAAGTATTTTTTTGCAAATAAAAAAAAAAAAAAAGAGAAGACATTGTGCATCAAGCTACATATGTGTTCGTGCAACTTATTTGATGGACTATATTATATTAGATAATTAAAGTTCATCTCAATACTAATTAGTAACGAAAGGAATAATTTATGTACCATGGTGAGATTTTTGGATTTTTTCCAAGTAAATAGTCAATAACACGTTTTTTTTTTTTTTTATTTTTTTATTTAGATGATAGTCACTAGTTAAAATAAGACTAAAATATCATGTTTGTCCTTTTAGTTTAACATTTATTCAATTTTATTCCCTATACTTTTAAATGTCCAATTTTAGTTTCTGTATTTAATCTTAAATTTATTCTCTCGAAATTAATCTTGTATCAAAATTGATTAAATAATCATAATAATTTTAATGTAAAGAAACAAAATTTGTAAATATTTTTTTTTTTCAAAAGTACAGTGAAAATGTTGGTTAAAAATGAAAAGTAATGAGAAAATCTACAATAAACTAGTAGGAAGGACTAAATTTAAGACTTATTGAAAGTACAAAAACTAAAATTGAACATTTGAAAATATATGGACTATAATTGAACAAACTTCCAACATATAAGAACCAAAAAGATATTTTAACCTTAAAATAAATTGAAGATTAATTTGCACACAGATAAACATATGATAGCTATTATTTAAATTTTGCTAAATTTTCAACTGATTCAAGCATTTTTCAAAAACCTAGGTAAGAATTTAACACCATATTGTTTAACTCAACTTGTTGAAGCATATATTCTACCTTACGTATTATTAAACTCAAAACATATGTCAATTTAGGTCATATTTGAATTGAACTTTAAAAACATGTTTTTCAAAATTTTATTTTCGTTTAAATATTTTTTTTATAAAAGCTATTTAAAGTAAATATAGTGCTATTTTATTCTAAGCTATTTGAAGAAATCTACATATATGTAAAAATTGATATATTCACTAATAGTCGTTTTCAAAAGCCGAATATGTATTGTTTTATCGTGAAAATCACTGTCTTGAAAGCAAATTCGGTACGAACCTCGATGCAAATCATTAATGCTGGTTTTACTCTTCAAAATTAATACAACACCCACCTTTAAACGTGCAATCGTCAAAGGAGGGTTGGAATGGGTAAAGAGTTTGCTCAAAATAAAAAAAAGCGCCAAGAAAAAAAGGAGTAGGGAAGAGAAAAATGTGTTCTGTGTATATATGTCCAACAGGTATTGAAGAAAAGATGAAAATCGTTTTTAGATCTAGAAGAGAATTAAATTTTCAGATCTTAAATTATTAACCCTATTAAAAGTTTCAGATCCAAATTTAATTCACAACGATTATAAAAAAAATAAAAGAAAAAGAAATAAAATTATTTTTTTAAACTCAAACAAGAGTGATTACTCAAATCCATGCTCTAACCACTTTTGGAAAATTTTTGGTGAGCTTTCATATTTATAATCTCTTCGCACTCCTTAATCTTTCGATGTGGGACAATGAATTTTTCTCTCAAGTGAATCAGACCATGGGCCTTGGTAGTTGTGGACATTCCAAACATTAACAACTTTCATATAGACAAGCTGAATTAAAGATCTAAATTGATTCACTTCTGACAATTTAGTAGTTTAATCAAACACTTGTACGTTCTATATGATATTTTTGAACTAAAAATTGAAAGAATGTCTAAATTAATAAAGTTATAGAAGTTCAAAGTTTGAATTGACACAATTCAAAATTTAAGAGTATAAATTAATATTTTTTTCTTCATTTTAATTAAACGTAGAGAATTGAGTTTCCACGCTACCAAATTTGTAATATATATTTAAGAAACCTAGATCTTTTAGTCTTTATAAGCTTATAATTAATTACACAAGAAAGTAATATGCATGCCTTTTGCTGTCGACATTTCAAAGTTCAACTCTCTCTAGTTTGCTTAATCATTATTAGATACAAATGAATGCAATGAATTCATATTATGTGTGAGTCATTGTAATTGATTAACAAGGACGGCAATTAATTCTGCCTATTCTGAATTTCAATTACTCTTTCTAGAAATGAAAGAAATAAGTTTTTATTTTCAAATGTTTATTAATTTATACCTTAACGTGCAGTCCAAGGCCCCACTATTTTCCAAATGGAAGAAAATGCTTAAAGTAAATTATTAGTATTCAACCCATGTTTAGATAGTTAAATATTGTTTTTGTCAATTCAATTTTAGTATAGTTATGAAGATGTCAATTATCATTTAAAAACAGATTGTTTGATCTCTATAATTGTTCAATTAAAACATACCCAAAAAAAAAAAACATAATAATAATAATATAAATTTTGGTTTGCATAACTCTATTTTGCAAAATAATTTCAAATGTCGTTTAAATAAACTGACTGCACAATAAATATGAATTACATGAAAATCAACAATAATCTCAATTAAAATAGTTTTTTTAAGAAAAAATAATTATATATAAACAAAAGATAAACTAAATTGATTCTAAAGGTTATTTTTTCTCTTGTTAATCAATGTGTTTATATAAATGATTGTGTGTAGACAAAATGATCATAATTCAACTGATATAAAATATATACCGTTAACGGTATGAAATTTAAATTCCACACCATATGTTAAACTAGAAACAAAATAAAGAAGAAGAATGCACAAGAAATCTCTTCCTCAAATTAATTATAATTTACATTTTTTTATCTCAACTATCTTATCTTAAATCACAATCTCTAATCACTCAATTCTTATCTTATCACCAACTTCTAATCTATCTCTACTTCCACAATAGATTATTATCTTCCCTTCATGTGAATAAAATATTCCTTTGTAACTCAAACCCATTTCTTAATTATCATTTTTTTAAAAAAAGATTACATCACATTATTGAAGAGTAAGGGGACAATGAAAATCTTTGCCAAACACGATATTGAGAAAAATAAAAGTAAAACTACTATTTTAGTTTTTAAATTTGGTAGGATATCTGTTAGGTCTCTAAAATTTCAAAATATACCTTTTTTTAGTTTATAAATTTTTAAAAATAACTTTTAAATAGTTTTATTGTATTTTTTATTTTAAATATTAACATGATATTTTAAATTAAAAATAATAATTAGTAAATAAGATGGAAGATGTGAGGAAAGAGGGAGAATATATAATTTTTTAACTACTGTTTTTAATAATTAAAAATAGTTTTTCACCAAAAATAAATCACATAAATGAAGATGGGCCAAGATGAAAATGACCAAAAACACGTCATTGTATTTGATACCCTAACTTCTTTCACTTATCCCATTGAAATTGTACAACATATAATATCCAAAAATACATCAACAAGCTAACTAATTGACTACTACTCATACAACATTAGGTGGAATTCAAAGCTATATATATTTAGATTAGAATATAAATGTCTTGCCTATTTAGTTAGGTTTATATTAACACTTCAAATTAAATTTTTAACTGTCAAAGTGAGCATAGCAATAACATTTGACATGTGTATATTATTTGAGATTGAAGTCTTATAAACCGATAAATTAGTAAAAATTGATTCACGTATTTATTTGTTTCTATTTATGTGTTTGTTACTTTAAAAACGAGAATTAAATATTAATTAAGATTTGTTTGATGGATCATAATGATGATAATTGATGATGGTTTCAATATATTTAATTAAGAAAAGTAAGATTGATTGATGTTATCAATGAAGATTAGGTGGAACTCAAATTCCAAGGTAAAGGAGAACAAGTTTGGGTTTCGTAACCCAAAAAAAGAAGTGTTTTTAATAATACTAAAGAGAAATTAATAATGGGAATTCAAATTTCAAAGGACACCAAATCGATGGAGAGAGTAAATATGATTACAAAACACTGATTACATTCACATGCATGCATGAGGCTTTGCCTTTCAGTTTCGGTACACACACAACTCCAATATTTTTTAACCAATAAAAACGTACAATGCATATTTCCAAATGTATCAAACTTCAGATTTTGATCCCCACGCAACAATCATTGCTATGTTTTCATAAATCTCTCACCTTTTTTTTTTTTTTCTTTTTTTTTGTTTTTTTTTTTTATTTTTTGTTTTGATTCTTGTTTTTTATTTTTTTTTTTTTATTAAATGTAAAAATGTGACTGTTTTTTTTTTTTTTTTTAAAAAAAGATTATTGAAAAATTTTTTTGTATGTGTTTAAAGAAAGGATAAGATTTGAGTGTAGCTTGACTCATTTGAGTATCACTCATATTTTATATTTATGGTCTAAACACGCGTAGCTACAAAAAAATATACAGTATTTGAATATGAATAATCGCGACAAAGATAAAAAGGGTAAACAAATTAGATTAAAAAGAAAGAGAGAAAAAAAAAAAAAAAAAAAGTCACGGGGGAGGTTTTTGGTAGGGGAAGGAGGTGTCTCTTTTTCCCACGTAGAAGTGAAAAAAAAAAAAAAACAAACGGTCACGTGGTAGCTTTTAGTTAGGTGTAGCAGTGAGCTGCAGTGCAGCTTAATTGCACCCGAGATAATCATGTCCTTTGCCAGATTACGACAAAGTGGTGTATCCTTCGTGTATGGGTGCATGATATAGATCATAAATCTATATCAACCTTTGTTTGTCTTGTAAAATTTTCATAAATTTTTATTTTCTCTCCCTCTTCAAATTGTTGCAATTATTTGAGTCAAACGAACTACTTGAATATTTACAAACTTATTAAACACTTTTATACTTAGAGATTTATATGCAAAATATTTAAAGTTTGAGGGTTTAAATTAAGAACTGAAAAATAATTATTGGTTTGTAATTTTTCATTAAAATTTAAAATTTTTTTTAAAAAATTGTTTGTTAACGTTACCAAACTAAATCAGCTAAAATATTGACAACAAATTTTAGTGAGGCTAAAAACGGAAGAGCAAAGGCCCGTTTGTCGATGATCGAAACTAATATATGGGCCTCAACATCAGAAATTCAGCCCCACGAAAGTCATCCTATTTTATTGATTTATTTCTTCTTTATTATAGTTTTTTTCTCATATATATATAACAAAAAATATATTTCTGTTTATATGCTTTCGTAAAAATATATAATTTTTAAACTATTACTTAAATTGCCTAAGACGCTGTAATATTCATATACTATCATTACAAAATCATCTAAATCTCAGAGATGTTCGATAATAGTTGGTTTTTGAAAATTAAACATATTTCTGTCCATTTTTAAGGATGGTTTTTATTGTAGAATTGAATTCTTATCAAATTTTAAAAAATCAAAATAGGTTTTCAAAAAACTTTTTTTTTTTTCTTTTCCTTTTAGTTTTCAGAACTTAGGCTACGTTTGACATTGCATTAGCGGTGTCAAAAAGCCATTTGGAAACTTTTTTTTGCTTTGATAAATTAAATCTATTAAAATCATTCACGCTTACTTTAAAAACAATATCCTACTAGCTTGAAGATTCTCTTAAAATTAGGTAAAACTTTTAATTAATATTTAGTTTTCAATTTTATACTTTAAATAGAAGTTATTTTATATATTTATCTATTTCTCACTTAATCAAATCTATTTTCTATTTCTCATGAATTAAATGCATAATTTTTTTAAAAAAAAGTATATCATATTGATTTTTTTTAAAATAAAGCTATTTTTTTAATATTTAAAAATTAATCTTTAACCAACAAAATTTATCATACTAAACAATTATAAGTCTATTTTAGTTATTATATCTAGAATAAAATATTTTTGTATTTATTTGGCAAGCACTCTAACCCACTTTTTCAACTTTAAGCTAAAATTTACCAAACACTATTTTACTTTTTTTCACAGTTGATTTTTCTAAAAGCACAACTGCTAACAATTTTCAAAAAGCTACAACAATCCGAAATAGAGCTTTAGTTTGGTTTTTGAAAACTATGGCAAAGGTAAATAAGAAAGCAAATAAGTTAGAGGTGAAATGAGTGTTTATAGACTTAATTTTCAAAAAACAAATGGTCATCAAACGAGGCGTTAAAAGGATAAAATGTACTTGACAAATAGTCTTAGATAAGTGCATAATAAATTATGTAGAAAGACGAGTAAAAACGAGAGTAAGTATATGTTATACATAGGGTGCAACAAGCTATGCATACCTTCACTCATAAAGGAAGAAAAAGACTTGTGATTGAGAATTTAGATGTATCGCTACATAAATAAATCAAAATATATATTTCTTAATGTATATATGAAGAAAGAAATTAGAAAGAGAAAGTATGTAAATAGAAAAAAAGCAACCAAAAGAAAAGTGTGTATAATGAGATATATTGATAAAAGAAAGTATATGTGCCAAAAAAAAAAAAAGATAAAAGGGAGGGAAAAAAAAAAAAAAAGGGGGGGGGGGGGAAGGGAAAAAAAAAAAAAAAGGGGGGGGGGGGGAAGGGAAAAAAAAAAAAAAAGGGGGGGGGGGGGAAGGGAAAAAAAAAAAAAAAGGGGGGGGGGGGGAAGGGAAAAAAAAAAAAAAAGGGGGGGGGGGGGAAGGGAAAAAAAAAAAAAAAGGGGGGGGGGGGGAAGGGAAAAAAAAAAAAAAAGGGGGGGGGGGGGAAGGGAAAAAAAAAAAAAAAGGGGGGGGGGGGGAAGGGAAAAAAAAAAAAAAAGGGGGGGGGGGGGAAGGGAAAAAAAAAAAAAAAGGGGGGGGGGGGGAAGGGAAAAAAAAAAAAAAAGGGGGGGGGGGGGAAGGGAAAAAAAAAAAAAAAGAAAAAAAAAAAAAAAAGCTTAGTTGGAGGGCATGATACATAAATGATTGTCCTAAAAATGAAAAGTTGGGAGGTAGCCTCCATACACATATGGATGAATGGATATGGGGAGTTAAAATTAAAATTATATAATTGAAAAAAAGGGGATTTTAATTTGTCGATGGTTAAGGGAGTTGGGACAATACCTAGGCACTGATATGTCTGTCTCATTGCCTCGATTCTCAGCCACTTCTCAAACGCAACTTAGTAAGCTATACTTATTACTTCCCATGGATCTTCCTATAACCCTTTCAAATTTTAAGCTTAAAAGGCCGCCCCCAGCAACCAGCATCTTTGCCACTCGCGACAAAGGCATACCAACAATCTCCCACACTTTCACTTCTTCCCTCCCTTGTCCTCCTGTTTTTATTTTATTTTTTATATATATATTAATTATTTTGACCCCCACTAATGTTTCTTTCTTATTCTCCGAACCATGTTGAATGACCAAAACGAGTTTGACTCAACGGGAATTGACATTACTTTCCATCTAAGAGGTGGGAGATTTGATCCACATTCTCATAATTGTTGTACTAGAAAAAACTAACTTGAATGTCGGTTCAATTGTATTGATTTTAGGTCAACTAAGAACCAAACCAAACCAAACCGTTCGATTTTGCAAAAGAGGAAATCAAATTGATGTCCAATAAATAACAAAAACCAATGGATTGGTTTTTATGTTTTTGTTTTGAATGGGACACTTTTGCTCTTTTCATAGTAAAATTAGGGCCTATAAATTAGATTTTTTTTTCTAAACATTTTTCTATATAACATACATGCACCATAATAATTATAAACAACAAATATACATGTAAAATTAGGGCCTATAAATTAGATTTTTTTTTTCTTAGCATTTTTTTATATAACATACATGCACCATAATAATTATAAACAACAAATATACATGTAAAATTAGGGCCTATAAATTAGATTTTTTTTTCTTAACATTTTTTTATATAACATACATGCACCATAATAATTATAAACAATAAATATACATATTGTACTACAATAATCAAAATACTAAAAGGGATCGAGGGATAGAGTTTTTTTTTTTTTTTTTTTAATGTTGGGTTTTTATCAGCTTTTTCAATAAAAATCTATTGGTCCGAATCAATAATCTTTTGTTTTCTCTAAGTACAAAAACCAATAAATCATTTTCGTTTTTTGATTTTTTGTTGCACTTCTAATACAAACTTTTTTTTTTCCTCATTCCACGAGTGCTCATTGGTTCACTCAAATATAGTTTGTATATATAATCACAAATTTTAAATGCTTGATTGAACAAGTAGAGATGGCCAAGTTGGTCTAAGGCGTCAGATTAAGCTTCTGGTCCGAAAGGGTGATGATTCAATTCCCACTCTCCACAAATTACATATATATATATTTTTTGTATACATTAAGTAAGATTTTTATTTTAAGTATTTCTGGAGGCTGGGATCATGTGGTATGATGGTTGACGTGTCAAGCGTATGAGGCCACCAGCCAACATTAAAA
>QLSR01000225.1:4755837-4785198 GCA_031780015.1 Citrullus colocynthis
CCCCCCCAATTTTTTTCCCCCCCCCCCCCCCCCCCCCCTCCCTCTTCTAACTTCTATATAACAATAGTTAAAAATAATAAAGTCAAATGATTAAAAATGTAAAATAAATTAAAAGGTAAGTAGATTATTATTATTATTAGATACTTAAAACAAAATAAAACTATGTTTGATGCTCTTAATAATCCAATTACGTGATCCGTTATTTTTCCCCCATAATGGGGCACCTCTTCCATAACGGAATTCGTTCCACTCTTCTTATTTTCTCTGACATTTTCTTTTCTATGTGACCATCATGCCATTCATTCTTGTCCTTATTTCCAGGAATCTCCCTACATTACAAAATTTATATCAATTGCAGGTTTTTTTTTTCTTCAAAATAATAATTATGATATCAATTATTTGACGTCTACCTAATTTTTCTTTTAGTATCTATTGATCTTTGATTAGAATGGATTGACGTTGAATATGTATTGAAATGATTAAAATAAGATCTACTAATGATTTAAAATCCTTTTACTCAATAACGGTTTTGTAATTTTTATTCTTGTAATAGTTGCATTCAAATATTTAACAACATTAATGTATGAATGTAATTTTATCAACTTTAGATATAACCCTAAGTTGAAAAAAAAAAAAAATTGTTAATGCGTACATTGTTCTAACTCCCAAATCTACATTCACCATAAAATTCAAACTTACGGGTCAACTTTAGATATAATAGCAAATCATGCTTTGTGTAGTGGTCGAGACATGTCCTCATATATTGATACAAAACATTCATATAATTTACGGATTACTTAATTCTTACTCTTATGTTAAACTAATTCATTAGGTATTTTGTGAAAAAGAAGAAGAGGAAGAGCAGCACGAGATAAAATAATGAGGGGAATTATTAGATAATTAATATATCTTAGTTTAGTTGTTAATTTAGATTAATTAATATTTTAGAATCAATAAGTTAATTGTCTTATTTGTTTGTAAGACTATAAATAGTCACCTTAAAGAAAGTTTTTGAAATATACTTGAATATAGAACTTTTGTTCTTTGGAGAGTCCTCTCTAATCTAAATGATAAACTTCCATTGTTTGACTTTGATAAAGAAAAAAAAATTTAAATCAAATATAAAGAAAGCAATACACTAGTCTTTGCAACTATTTTAAATTAGAAATACGGTGATTTGTGTTAGAGTACATATATTATGTGTTCCAATGAAATTATTTGATCTTTTTAGGGTAAGGATTTTCTAAAATCCGCATGCTTATTTATGTGTTGACAGAAAAAATTATTCAACAAACTCGCTACAATATAGATATGCATGACTCATAATAATAATGGAATGGATTTATATGTCTCCAATAAGTATTAGATACAAAATCGATGTACTCTTATACTTTTTCTTTTATACATATGATAATTCAAAATAGTTAGTCACATTGTAGCTAGCGATCTCTTTAAATAATATCTCTGAGGGAATTTTTTTTCAATTTTTTTTTTTCCTTTTTTAAAATACAAGAGCCATCAGGCTGATGTTGGATGGTCATTGTATAAGAATGTAAACTCCACATCCACAATCATGGAAAAGGAAGGAGATGGGTAAATCGGTAATTTCATGAGCTAATTTGTTATATATATAGGTGAAAGTTTCTGCTATTTCATTCAGAGAGTCTGTTTCCATTGTACTCAGAGAAAAAAGAGAAAAGAAAAAACAAAAAAAAGAAAAAAAAAAGAAGAAGAAAAAGAAAAATCAATCTCCCTTTTTATTTGTATCTTCAGAAATGGAAGATGAAGATCAGAAGGAGTTGCAGCTTCTTCCGACGCCTCACTCCATAGCGTCATCGTCATCCCACATGTCATCCCGCCCATCCGACTCGTCGTTACGTTTCCGGTCCGATCCATTCGAAGCGGCTGGTCCAGGATCGGTGGACTTGCAGCTATCAATAAGCCTGAGGCCAATCCGACCGGCAGCGGCGGGGGCGGAGTGCTTGTTCAAGTACGAGGAGGTGATGAAGCCGGAGGCGGCGAGCTGTGTGGAGGCGCTGAAGTGGCAAGCGGCGGAGCAAATTAGGCTGGCGGCGATGGAAAAGGCGTATGCTGAGAGAGTGAGAGAACTGACGAAGAGGGAAATAGAATTGGCGCAAACGGAATTTGCTAGGGCTCGACAGATGTGGGAAAGGGCAAGAGAAGAAGTTGAAAAAGCGGAACGAATGAAAGAAAGAGCCACTCGCCAAATGGATTCTACGTGCATGGAGATCACTTGCCAATCTTGCAGGCAGAGGTTTCGGCCTTCTTAATTATATCGTTAATCATTATTTACCTCATTAATTACCCTTCCATTTTCCCATATTTTCTTCTACCCTTAATCATTAAGCGTTATATGCAGAGTTTCTTTTAATTAAGTCTCTGCCTTGGTCTGTCTTTTCTTTTTTTTTTCAATTAATAATCTTTTAAATTAAGAAAAATAGAGAGAAAATATGGATTAATTATTAGTCGGATCATCATCATCTTCATCAACAATCACACAATAAATAAATCAAAATTATGGAGTTCAAATTCAATTTTGTTTTGGAAACTTGAATTTGGTGTCCTGGTTTCTTGTTTAGTAAATTAAGTTTGTATGATATTATAATATACATTAATAATCATATGCACGGTTTGTTTATGCCATTTTTGTTTTTCGAGTGGTGATCATAGTGAACATCGTCATGTATATACTTTATTAGATTATTGCCTTTTTTTTTTTTTCTTTTCTTTTTACTTTTCTGGAAAATCTCGTTTATGTTATCACAAATCAACACGACCAGCTGACTGATGTATACAAATAATTGAAGTACTCTCTCTCTCAATCTCTCTCTCTCTCTCTCTCTCTTCTTTTTCTGTTTTTATTTTCCAATTAAATTAAAGAAAGCAATCATTCTATTTTGTGTTACATTTAATTTATTAGTATATGCATGTATGAAAACAATCAATCTTTGAGTCATGATAGTTGTTAGCAAGACATAACAAGTTTTCTTATGAGGAATTGGTTGATATGATTGGCAAAATTATGTACGTTTGTTCATTTTCATGGAATAATTTAGGACTCATTTAGTAACTATTTTATTTTTGATTTTTGGTTTTTGAAAGTTAAGTATATTTCCTCCTATTTTTTATAATGAGTTAAATTGTTAGACAAATTCTAAAAACAAAAACAAGTTTTTAAAAGTTACTTTTTTTAGTTTTCAAAATTTGGCTTAATTTTTTAAACTATTAGTAAAAAGTAGATAATAAAGGAAAAAATTTGGAAGTGGAATTAGTATTAATCTCTATAGGCTTAATTTAAAAAAAAAAAAAAAAACAAAACAAAATGGTTACCAAAAGAAACCTTAATTTTCCTAAGTTAAAGTTTTGGGTATTATGAGTGTTACACAACTAGTATAAGCGACATACAAATTTCCATCGTGAGATGCTTGTTACAGTGAAAAAAACAAGCAAATTAAAAGATTGGAATGTTTAGACTACATAAATGTGATTGAGGATTGAGTAATGTTCACATAATTATTATTTGTCAATTATTCGAAAGGTTTGGTGTAGATTATAACATTTTTTTTTTTTTTTTTTGAATTGCAATCAATGGGATGGTATGGATCCCATTTTGAGTAAAGAATGAGCAAGACTTTCCAACCACATACACAATGTTTGGATGAAAATGTACATGCAATGTTAAAAACAATATATGCCATTTTGACTCATTCTTCATTCACTATATGCTAGCTTTATATGATTGTATATAAAACTATTAACAGTAGTGAAATGAAATATATTACCCACCCATTTCCTGACATGCATATAGTGATATAGGTTAAACTTTCATGTCTACTATTATGTTTTAGCTTAATTAATATCTTCAGATGCTGTATTATATTTCCAAACTTTTCATCAAAATAGAGTTTGAAATTTATAAGTTAATACTTAGGCCCATGAGCTTGTGTTCTAAGTAGAGTGATTTGAGTTGAACATTGACACAACAAGGATGGAAGATCAAAGCTCCAACCAAGAAGAAAGAAGATCATGTGAATTATCGTTGAGCTAACTCATTTGGCTAAACACTTAAAAAATGATCATTCATAATATAAGAGACGAAAAGTAGAATAATCCTTAAAACTAGATTTTGAGAGAATATTCATTAAGATGGATAAATAAAGATAGATTGGGAGAGAGAAGAGCACTGAAATTGAGAGAGGAGGGAAGAGAATTAGGAAAGAGTCAAAGGTCAAAAGAAAAAAAAAATGTAAGAAAGAAAGGGAGATGTGGATGGAGAGAAAGGCAAATGAATCAGAACAAAAAGTGAGAAATGGATAGGGAAGAAGAAGACAGAGAGATAGCTGTACCAATTTTGTTTTCAAGTCATTTAACTTTACCTCTCATCCTAACCAAACATCAAACATCCCCACTATCACTGTCTGCAATTCCACCATTTCATTTTCATCCTTCTAACCCTAACCCTAAAACCACCATAAGTAATTCTCTTTTCAAAACCTACCCTGTAATAAACCACTTCTCTTTCATCTTCTTCTTCTTTTTCTTCTTCCTTCTCTTCCTCACCTTGCCGCCGCTGCCTTCCGGATGAATGGCAATTAGGGTTTCATCATTCATGAGAGTGCTCATAGTTTTTTTTTTTTTTTTAGATTTTGACATTTTTATTTTGATGGGCATGTGCAGAAAGGTACATGAATGAATGATGAATAATGTTTTTTTTTTCTTTTCTTTTTTTTCTTTTTTTTTTTTTCTTTTCTTTTTTTTCTTTTTTTTTTTTTCTTTTCTTTTTTTTCTTTTTTTTTTTTTCTTTTCTTTTTTTTCTTTTTTTTTTTTTCTTTTCTTTTTTTTCTTTTTTTTTTTTTCTTTTCTTTTTTTTCTTTTTTTTTTTTTCTTTTCTTTTTTTTCTTTTTTTTTTTTTCTTTTCTTTTTTTTCTTTTTTTTTTTTTCTTTTCTTTTTTTTCTTTTTTTTTTTTTCTTTTCTTTTTTTTCTTTTTTTTTTTTTCTTTTCTTTTTTTTCTTTTTTTTTTTTTCTTTTCTTTTTTTTCTTTTTTTTTTTTTCTTTTTTTTTTTTTGATTCCTTGAATAAAAGTCAAGTTTAGTTTTGAATTCTGATGGGGGGTCAAGAAAAAAGGTTCATCTAGAAATGGTAATTTGGAGGGGGGTTCTGTTGTTCAAAAAAGGCTCACATTTTTGTCAGACTCCCCATCATATCAAGTCAAAGTTATATCATTTCAGAAACTTACCACCCGTTTAAATTGTATGTTTAAGTGCTTAAACTAAGTACTTTTAAATTTTAAATTTTAAATATTTAAAAAGTCAATTCAAATTTTATATATATATATATATATATATATATATATTACTAAGACTCTGGTGGGAGATGATGTTTCCTAAAACTTACATAATTAGTTTGATGAGATGTTACTTATACTTTGAGACAATAATGTTTCCAAAAGAATGTTATTGATGAGATCCGCGTTTTGGCAAGGGAAAATTGTCTCTTTTTTCTGTCCTCGTGCTTAAAATCGGGTCGCTCACTGTGTAGTTTGTGATGATGCCAATTTCTCGAATCCCTCTAGTTTTTTTCTTCCTTCGATTTTGAAAAATCTTGGGAGGTGTTGGAATTTTCTTTCCCTAGCTGGTTAATGGATGTTATTAATATCGACCTTTCTCCTCCTTTGCCCCCTTGATTTTAGGGTTTAATGAATTTTTCTTTGAAGAGAAAAAGAGAGTTTGATTGTACATGAGAAATTATTGGGAGCGAGTGTAATACATATGGAGTAAGGAATGAGAAGATCAAAGAAGTTGGATATGCAAAGGGCAATATGTGTGAGAGAAATTGAATGGGGGGAGTGCGTTGTCGTATATATATGAAAGGAATATATATATATATATATATATATCACATTGTTGTGTGTTTGATTCATCATATCATTTCATTAAGAGCCATCTCCATGGTAGCACCTAGAGAGAAAGGGAAGAGGGAAGAGGGGGAAGTGGAGCAGCCAATTATTTTCATAGTAAGTTTCAAGGAGTGGGGAAAAGGATGTAGGACATGCCTTGTCCCAACCATCAAACTACTGATTCCATTATGACTAAACCTTAACATTTTGTCCTTTCACCTTGTCCATATATGGATTCCAACAGATTCTCTCTCTCTCTCTCTCTCGTAAGACTCGGTTAAGACATGTTTGGAATGATTTTCAATGTAACAATGTTATTAAACTTTTAAAATGCCATTCTAAACCGATCCTGATATACAGAAATTCACAGGCGATGGTAACTGTTGATGAGAAGATACAAACTTTTTTTTCTTAGTTTCAGCTTTTTCAAGAAACATCTATCAGAAGCAGAAGTTCGTACGGTACAAGCAACAGTGATGAATCTGGGTTTTTGGGTTGGACAACAATTATGGATTAAGAGATGAATCCAAAATTAAACATCAAAATAATTTAAACTGTCAGAAGGGGAAAAAAGATTTTTTTTTTCTTTCTTTCTTCTTTTGGTTAAAGGGTCTCAGAAGTTGAGAGCTGTGGTTGCTGAAATGCTGATACAAGTTTGAAAGTTGTCAGGGGCAGAGAAGGGATATGGTGGGAGGGATTATTTCTTCATATAAACCATTGTGGTATGTGGAGCTTTTGGTGGTGAAGGTCAAGGATGGTAAATTTCCAGATATGACAACCTTTTACCCTTCTCTTTCTAGTTGAGAGAGAGAGAGAGAGAGAGAGAGAGTGATACAAGATTTGCTGGTCTTGTCATATCAAGGCCCAATGAAGGGAAAGGTAGCTTTCATTTGAAGCTAGAAAAGTTGAAAAATCAGGTATAATGGTGAGTGGGACTCATCTCCTTTGAAAGTCAGAAACTTTAGCATGTGGAAATGAGATGCAATTTGTGGGAACATATATCAAAATTGGGATTCTTGATGATCCAAGCTTTCTTTGGATCTTTTCTGCTTGGCCAATCTGATAAATAGCAAAATCCGAACACTGTCTACCACCCCTTTTGGTTGGAAATTGGAATAATGGAATTCCAAAGAGGTTGAAGACAAGATCCTGACCGTAGTCCGTAGCTTTCATTCAATCGAAGGCGGTCTCTGTAGTCTTTCTCTGATATGTTTCAGGTTTTTCAACCTATGATGGTTGCCCTGTTTCATAATGCAACATTAAACATAATCCTTGTTGTGTAAGAATACTCAATTCCTTACTAGTTTACTACAATACAGTACCGGACAGCAGTTTTCTATCGTAATCGCATTTGCTGACAATCTTGAATTGTATTTCATAACTTGATCAAAATTCAAAACTCGTTTTTTCAGTTGTTGATGAAAGTACTTTCATCAATCTCATCATACAGAGTAAGTAATACACAATTGGATGTCAATGATTCACTGGCTTTTAAAATGAAGATCTCCTTTTAGTTTGTAAAAGACCTGAAAAGAAGCGGCAAGACCCACTAAAAAGGGTCGTGGGATCTACCTAAAGAAAATAAGGACATAATAATTAAAAGAGATCAACCACTCTTCACGAACCTTGGAATGATTCTCAGTTTCTCATTCCCATATTTCCAAACTGTAAGCATGGCCCTGAGTGTTGAAGATGGAGAAAAGAGTGAAATGACCACAAACTAGGAGACAACAAAGCATAAATTAGGGAGATGGAACTCTTACAGCATTGTTTATGAGATAAAGCAAGCAGAAACTAAAAAAACAAACTAAATGAGAAGGAAGGAACAAAAATGTACATAGGGAGAACATAAAATGGAGGCGTGAAAAGGATTATAATATTCATATTAGTATACGGATCTTCCATCTCCCTCTGTGATCACATCTTTGAAAGCACCGCCACTGGGAATCATCGGCAGGACATGTTCCTGATGCGGTACAATCACATCCAACAAGTAAGGCCCTTCTGTTTCCAGCATCTTCTTCATTGCTGCTCTTAACTCGGCCCTCTTCGTCACACGGGCAGCTGGGATCCCGCAGGCCTCTGCAAACTTCAACATGTTGGGGAATATCTCGGACTCGTTTGATGGATCTCCCAGGTAAGTGTGAGCTCTGTTGGCTTTATAGAACCGATCCTCCCACTGCACAACCATGCCTAGATGCTGATTGTTCAGCAGCAGGATCTTCACTGGAAGTTTCTCAACACTGATTGTTGCCAGTTCTTGGACATTCATGATGAAACTCCCATCCCCGTCGATGTCTACGACCACTGCGTCGGGATTTGCTACTGCTGCCCCCATGGCTGCTGGCAGTCCAAAGCCCATTGCACCTAACCCTCCAGAGGTTAACCACTGACGTGGCTTCTTGTACTTGTAGAACTGAGCTGCCCACATCTGATGCTGCCCCACCCCTGTGCTTACGATGGCCTCGCCGTTGGTTAGCTCATCAAGAAGTTGAATTGCATACTGTGGAGGAATGGCCTCATCAAATGTTTTGAAAGTCAATGGATACTTTGATTTCTGCTCATTCAGCTCCTCTCTCCACGCAGAGAAATCAAAGTGAAGCTTCTCAGTTTTGTCAAGTAAACGATTCATTCCCTGTAAGGCCAACTTTACATCACCACAGACCGACACATGGGGCTGCTTGTTCTTTCCAATCTCGGCCGAATCGATATCGATATGAACGATTTTTGCACGGCTTGCAAAGGCCTCGAGCTTCCCTGTCACACGGTCATCAAATCTCACTCCAAATGCAAGCAACAGGTCAGATTTATCCACAGCATAGTTCGCATAGACAGTCCCATGCATTCCTAGCATTTGCAGAGACAATTCATCGGAGCAAGGATAAGCCCCGAGACCCATGAGAGTGCTGGCCACCGGAATCCCGGTGAGCTTGACAAAACGCCGCAGCTCCTCCGAGGAATTCAAACACCCTCCACCCACGTAAAGAACAGGCTTCTTAGATTCAGATACCAATCGCACAATTTGTTCCAAATGAGAGTCAATTGGAGGCTTAGGTAACCTAGACAAGTAACCAGGTAATTTCATGGGCTGATTCCAATTGGGAACCGCGAGCTGTTGCTGAACGTCCTTAGGAATATCAATAAGAACAGGACCAGGTCGACCAGAAATTGCGAGGAAAAATGCCTCGCTCACAATCCTAGGAATGTCATCTACATCAAGAACCAGATAGTTGTGCTTCGTAATAGAGCGAGTTACCTCAACAATGGGAGTTTCCTGAAACGCATCGGTACCGATCATTCTTCTCGGAACTTGCCCTGTAATGGCCACCAATGGAACGCTGTCGAGGAGGGCGTCGGCAAGGCCGCTGACCAGATTAGTGGCACCGGGGCCGGAAGTTGCAATGCAAACGCCGGGAAGGCCAGAGGAGCGAGCGTAACCCTCGGCAGCGAATACGCCGCCCTGCTCGTGGCGAGGGAGAACGTTACGGATAATTGAAGAGCGGGTGAGGGCCTGATGGATCTCCATGGACGCGCCGCCGGGGTAAGCGAAGACATTGGCGACGCCTTGGCGCTCGAGAGCCTCGACGAGGATATCGGCGCCTTTTCTCGGTTCATCAGCGGCAAATCGGGAGACGAAAATCTCAGGGCTGGCGATGGTGGAAGTGTCGACGGCAGCGGCGGAGGCGGCGGTGGAAGAGGGTTTGGGGGAAGGATTGGAGAGAGAGGAGCTGCAGATGCGAAGAGGACGGCGGAAGGTGGGATTTTGAGGAAGAGGGGAAAATGAAAGATCAAATCTGGAGAAGGGTTTAGGAAGGGAGAAGGAGGAGGGTTTGGAGAAGGATTTGGAGGGGCATGGGGAAGCAGCCGCCGCCATTGGTGAGATGGTGTGAAGGAAGAAGGCGATGAGGAAGCAGTGTAGGAAGTTGTGGTTCGGAGTGATCTAAGGATTTATACTTAATTATTTAACCACCTCTTATTACCGCTGATTACCCTGGATCGCGAATTCCCCGAAACTACCCTTTCATTTATTCTTACTTAATTAATTTTAATTATTAAAAAAAAAAAAAAAAAAAAACTCCATTAACAGTTTGAAGTTCCCTTTCATAAGTTTATTTTATTATATATATTTTTTATTTAAGAATTGTAACTGTTTTCTTACAAGTTTATTTCTATTCTAAGGCAAATTTTTAAAACATAAACGGCTCATTTTAGTTTTAAAAAATTAGCTTCATTCTTTAAACACTAACAACAAAACAAATAAATAGACAAAAAAAAAAAAAAAAAAATTCATAGAATTAATTTTTCAAAATCTCAAAACTAAAAATTA
This sequence comes from Citrullus colocynthis, assembly GCA_031780015.1. NCBI lineage: Eukaryota > Viridiplantae > Streptophyta > Magnoliopsida > Cucurbitales > Cucurbitaceae > Citrullus > Citrullus colocynthis. The sequence goes on from QLSR01000225.1 coordinate 4,766,083, forward strand.
AATGGTCATCAAACATAGTATAGAATTTTAATTTGTAAGGTTAATAATATATGTCTCATTTAATAAAAATTTTATTTTAAATTTTTTTGAATTTGTATTTGTTTTCTCCTACTTTCTTACCAACAAAAAATACTTACATTTTTAGTCAAATTCTATGAACAAAAACTACTTTTTAAAAATTATATGAATAGAAAGTATGTAACATAACACGAGACTTACGTGAGAGAATAATGTTTATAAATTTAATTTTCAAAAATAAAAAATAAATACTTAAATGTAGTCAAGTTTTTTTCTTTTTAATAATTTAGTCTTTAGACATAATAATGTGGTTTTTACGTTAAATTTCGTAACAATTTAAACTTTATCACTTAATTGACAATGAGTTTAATGGTTGGATTTCTACCTCCATACACAAATAATATTTGAGGAGAAAAAAAGAATCATTTACTGTTAATTAATAATTACTGTGACAGATTGTGCAAATTCCATTGTTTTCCCTTAGAGATCAGTTACTAAAACAGATGAAATTTAATTTTACATTAATACGTTATCGAGAACTTAAAAAAATGTGATTTGGAATGTTATGGCTTTTTTTCTTTTTTTGAACATTTTTGTGGTTAGGTGAGATCTACGGCTGTTCTTTTTTCTTTGGTTTCATTTTTGTTTTTATTTGCTATGACAGCATTATTACTAAGTTTTAGCTGTTTTCTTTGAGGGAAGTTTGGATCAAGGAAAGATGGATGGAAATGAGTATGAAAATGGACAAGTGATAAACAAATGATTGTATGGTATAAGATTTTAAAGTACATCCGGTAAGAAAATAAATTATGCTCATAGTTTCTTAAAAAAAAAAAAAAAAAAAATTGTAATGTCCCGAATTTAAGAGGAGATATGAATGAACCGATATCACATACAAATGAGAGGGATCGATACGAAAGATGGTTAACAAAGTCTTAAAAAATTGAAAGTTACTCCTATACCAACAAGGTGCACTTTCTTTTTCGGTAGTTCAAGTACAAGAACTTCATAGTTAAGCGTGCTTAGCTTGGAGCAATCCTATGCTAAGTGACCTCTAGCTTGGAGTAAATGACAAAATATTATGAAAGAAACCCATGTTGGTTTGTGGGAATTGCAACAATCATATGCTGGGTGACCTCCTAGCACATCCATTGTAGCAACCTTATGTTGGGTGACCTCCTAACTTGGAGGAAATGACAAACCATCCTGAAAGGATCCGTGTTGGTTTGTAGGGATTGTAGGGAAATATAAAGGCATCAGGTTTCGAACCCTGATCTATTTATTTTATTTTATTTTATTTGAGCACTTGCCCAATAGTTTAACTAAAGTATGTCACTATTTTGAATTTTTTAGATATAACAAAAATAATTTGGTTCTGTATATTAACAGCGGGTGGTCATTAGAATTTCAACGGAAAAAAAATAGCCAATCTAAGTAGAATAATAATATGTGTTTAATTAAGATCTTCATCTAATAATCATTTGATTCATAATTTTTAATTTTTAAAAATTGTCGTTCTTTTCTCATAATTTCCTAACCATAATTTATGTTATTTTCTAAGTGATTCTTAGCTAAATCTTAGAAAAAACATATTTTTAAAAATATATATATTTTTAATTTTTAAAACATAACTTTAATTTTAAAAACACCCTTTATATGTATATAAGAAATGAGAAATGGGTATATATACTCAAAAGAACCTACAACCTTATTGCAAGGGATCGGGTGGGCCCTTTTCCCACAGAGCTAATGAGGGAGAGCCCTCCAATTGCTAATAATCATTCATTTTAGAGCTTATTTGGATTGAATAAAAAAAAATTCTTAAAAAGAAATCATTTTTATTTAAATTTTTTTCTTTCATAAAAATGGTTTAAAATATATTTTTTTGAAAAGTTATTTGAAGTGGTCGTCAAATCCTTATATTTTTCTAAAATGACTTATATCTAAAATTAAATACTTGAAAAATTAAATCAAATGTACTCTTAAAATCATTCATAAAATGTAGGAACCAAAACAAAGAAACCCATATGTGAGAGGTTTTCATAGGCTTAATTTTTAAAAATTGAAAACTATAGACCAAATAGTTTTTGGATCCAAAGTACTTTTTGTACTACAACCACTCTAAAAAAAAAATAAAAAATCTCTTCTTAAATATAGCAAAATAAGTCAAACTATTTACAAATATATAAAAATTTTATTGTCTATTAGTGATAGATAGCGATAAACTTCTATTTAGACTACGATAGACTTCTATCGCATAAACGATCGATATAAATGATTTTCTATATTTGTAAATAGTTTGACATTTTTTTATTTATAATAATTTTTCAAAAATAAAAATAGAACAAATTGGCCCCTGAATATAATTAGGACATGTTTGGGAGTGATTATGAAATAATTAGAACCACTTTTGACATTTTTAAAATCACTCCAAAAGAAGCTTTTAATAATTCAAAATCAATTTTGATGATATGAAAATTGTTTTTAAAAGTATAAAATTAAATATTAAATTAATTTTTTATAATTAAATGTTTGTTTTGGAAAAATTTTAAATATAACTAAAATAATTTTAACAATTTCAAAATCATTCAAGCACCGTCACGTATACCAAGTACGATTAAAAGATTTGAGCTGTGAAGCTTCAAATCCACGTGACATTGAACTCAAGATAGAAAAAACTATTCACAACTAAAAACAATATTATCATTTTCACTCCTCTCAATTTGTTTTTGTCTTTTTTGGCCTCTTTCCCTCTTCATTCCCCTCTCCATATCTTATCTCTCACATTTTTTTTTTTTTTTTTTTNACGTTCTAACTTTAATATATATATATATATCTAATACAACAATGATATGAAATTAGGAATTAAAACTTTCAACCTCAATTCTCGAGAGAGTAAATAATAGACATTTTAGTGGCAAAACTATATATTGAATATTATATTTCTAAGATTTGAGAGTGATTTTGAAATAGTTAAAATGATGCGTTTTTTTTTTAAATATTATTTTCAAATTACTCTTAATAGTTTTGTTTTGAAATGATTAAATGTGTGTTATGAAATGATTTTGAACAAATTAATTTCTAATTTAATTTTAAGGAGAATATTAATTTTATTATGTATTCACATGAGAAAAATAATAATAGGTTTTGTTTGATTAAAAAAGAAAAAAAAATTAGGAAATGAGTTTAGCAACCTATGTAAATGAAATATTGGATGTAAGGATAAAATAATAATTGGGTTGTCTAATTATAAAAGTTAGAAATGGGTATTAAAAAATAAAAAAAAAAAAAAAAAATAATTGTCTCTCGTCTCAATCTTGTCATTTTCTGGACTTATGGCTTTTCACTACTCATTTGCCTATTTCCCTATTCCACTACTCCCTTCCAATCCCTTTGTCTTTTTTTTTTATTTCTAATTTTTGTCTCTTTGAGGTAGTTGGAGGAGCTGAGCACTGCGGGTAGGTTTCATTTCATGTGCACCTTTCTAATCATTAATTAATTATTATTATTAGTCTTACGATAAGTTTCTCATGTTTTTCTAAACTTTTTTTTATGATACATTTTTATTGCATTAATCGTGGTAATTAATATACCATGTATAAAATATATTAATTAATTTATTATGTTTCATAATTTTGATTTGATTTTAATGACATTATAAGTCAAATTTAATTTGATATATTGATTATATAACATGTATATTTTATATTTTATATATCAATTGAACGATATACTAGATTTAAACAGAAAGAAAAATTTATCAACAATATTATTCTTTTAAACTGAAATTCATTATTTAAACTCATTCAAATTATTATCAACCGTTTATTAGTAGTCATTAAAATTTGATTTCAAGTATAACATTGGTGCATCAATCATATATCAATTACATTCATTCTAAATTAAATTTCAAGTATAACACTAATGTATTAGTAGTATATTAACACTTCTTAAAAATACACTTGGTTCTGTATATTAGTAGCAAATAACCACCATTTCAAAATTCAATTCCAAATGTGTATGTTGGGGCATCAATAGTTTATCAATATACATCATGAACAATTACCAACTAGACAAATTGAAACAAATCAGTAATAATTCAAATTAAGTTCATGAATAATAATAATAAAAAATGTTTGAGCACTTGTTGGTTGATATATTTAGTATACTTAATGATAAATTTGGTATATTGATTGTATAACTAATCGTCTACAAAATATAAAGTATGTCAATTGATTGATATACCAAGTACGAAGTATATTAGTTAATTAGTACACCAAACATAAAGTATGTCAAATATACAATTGATATATGCATGTTATATCTCAAATAAGGTAAGATTAGAATAATAAAAAACGAAAAATCAATTTTGTTTTTGCTATATTTGTAATTTCTAAAAAACTATTGATAAATTTATAATTTTTAAAATAATTTTGGCTATTCTTACAATTGCCCTTGTGTTTTTTCGTTCGCACCTAGATGCAAGGGTTAAATTTTCGACATTTAGGAGAGCAACAATTTTATAGAAAAAAAAGCCTTTCTTTTAGTTTAACAATGGAAAGATTCGAATCACTAACCTATGAGTTGAGTTACGGATTAGCAAAAATAAATAAACAAACAAATAAATAAAAGAAAAAAAAATTAGTTTTTTTTTAGTACAACAACCAACCAAACTAAAAAGAGTATGAATGAAAAGCATGATCCACTCATAGGGGGTGGTCTTCAAGCCACACGACAGAGAAATGAAAACATCGAGATGGGTAGCTAGCACATGTGCAGCTGTGTTACATCTACGATTGGCCCAAGTGAAACCAAGGACGACTTCACGGAGTCAAGAATAACATCAACAAAAGCCAAAGTCTCATTAGCGTATTGACAACTTCCAATTAAGAAGTTCCAAAGAATATTGGAGTCAGATTCAACTTAAAGCAGAAAAATGCCAGCCTTAGTGAATCTAGAGAAATACCATTAAGTATAGCAATAATATTTATTGAAAAGTAAGCATGGCCATGTATATTTATTAGTTTCGACTGAACTAAGTTGATGATTAGATGTCACATGCATGTTGATTTTTTTTTTTAAAAATTTTTTTATTATTTTTTTCCCTTTTTAAAATTTGAGAATCACGTGCATATTGATTTTTGTTCTTTTTAGTTACACATGCATTGATTTACACCTTCATAACGAACGTTACTCATATAATTCTGTATTTATTCGTGTGATCTTTCACTATTAATTAAAATTAATTACTCGATTGATTTAAACATATTATCAAACTTCTCCAAAAAAAAAGGAAAAAAAAAAAAAAAAAAAAAGTCTATAAAAAAAATAAAAAAAAAAAAAAAAATTTTTTTCTCTTTTTTTTCTTCACACTCCCCATTTAACAAAAAAAAAGAAAAAAAAAAAAACAAAACAAACGTCTATAAACGATATCAGATAAAAGAAAAAAGTATAAAATAGATTATTGAAACTGAATAACAAATAAATGTAATGTAAATACCTCATGAAAAGTAAAATAAATAAAGCCGTTATGTCAAGTACATATACAACACTGTAAATTTGAGCAACGGATGTGACTAATTTTTTCTTTTTTTTTCAAAATTTAAATTTAGTATTAATAAATACTACATGATAAAGAGAATTAATTTTATGTGAAAAAAATATATTATATTTATAAAGAAATTTTTTTTGGTAAATATTAGACTGCGATGTTAGTTTACTCGTTAAGTAAAACTATCTTTGAAAATGAAGCTTGAAATGATGGATATAGTTTCCCTCATGCTATGGAAGAATTATAAATGTTTGTAAGGGAAATTATAATAAATAGAAAAAATATCAAACTATTTATAAATATAAAAAATTTTACAATTTTTCTATGTTTATAAATATTTTGACTCATTTTATTATATTTGAAAATAGTCCTTTTGGTTAAGATTAATTTAAAAAAAAATTAACTAAAAATTTAGTTACACTTATTTGCATTTTTTTTTATAAAAAAAAAACTCATATTTAAAGAAAAAAATTACAACAAAAATTATAATACTTGGATGAATTTCATGAACGAGAATTTCTTACTTACAATTGGACCAATGTTTTAAAAAAATATATTTTTTATCCATGAGATTTGGTTCAGGTTTAATTTGAATTCTTAAGTTTTTAAATTCAACAATATGAAGTTTAAGTTAGATAGCATTTTTGGTTTCCCATAATTTTTAAAATGGTATATTTTTTATTAATTTTTTTCTAATCATTAAACATTAAAGAAAAAAAAAACATTTTTTTCTCCTTTCTTTCCTCACCTTCCCCATTTAAAAACAAAAAAGAAAAAGAAAAAAAAAAAAAGAGGGATATTTTTTTAATAGGGAAGAAGAAAGAAGAGGGAGAAAGAAAAAGAGAAAATTGCAGTGTGGACAATTGCTTTGAATGAAAGAAGGAAGAAGATGGAAGATGGAAGGAGAGTGAGAAAGAAGAGGGAAGAGAAATAAAGTTAGACAGAAATATTATAAAAAGGAAGGTTTTTAAGTTAAATAATTGAAAAACTAGAGCCTTTTCGAAAAAAGATTTAAAAATTAAATATATATATAGACACAGGTGTCCAAATTGATTTTATACCCCATTTTGCGAAGTTTTTTTTTTTTTTTAATTTATTTTTATTTTTTATGAATGACCCAATTTTTATGTGGCAAGATTTTGAAAACAATGAAGAATAACATTTGTTATTGAGAGTACTATTGTATTTAATTATTTGAATGCAGGCGTGAGCACAAGCGTAAAAAGTTATACATCCTTATTTTCAAAATGTGAGTCCAACCCATTTCAACCATGAATTTTACTTCTCCAAAATGTCTCCCTCTCTCACAGCAATGACTGTCACTCAGTGGTGTAAAGACAGGGAATGAAAGAGGAGGATTTATAGAGGGAAACAAGAAAACCAATAGAGAGAGAAGGAGAGTGGGGAGTTTTACTTCAAGGCTTCAACCATTCTGCTTACTCTTGTTTCTTGAAACTATTTCTAAGGAACTCACAGAGGATATTGGCAAAGGAGTGAAGGCATTGATCTCACATTGCACTTCACCACCAAAGATCTCCTTTAAACATGACCAAACCACATTCTCAGTTTTTGAGGAGAGGATTAGAGACGAAAAGGGAGTGGAGGCAACAGAGAAGAATGAGATAATGATGCATACAGGAGTGCACTATTGTTACTGTGGCTCCTTTTGCTTCTTCAAAAAGATTGATACTAATAATAAAAAAATAAAGAGGTATGAGAAGGAACTTTTTTTTTTTCTTTTGAATCATTGATAAATGAAATTTACAAAAGGGGAAGGAAAATTTTTCCAACCACCCACTGTGGATTACAAAAAAATCTTCCATGTAGCTATAGGATTAGTAAGACTACAATTCTAAAAGGAATTTGTACATTTACACCAACTAAAAGCAATAAAGAGCACTAAGTTAAAAAGAATGAACGTAGGCCTTGGCCTTAGCTTTATCGTTGAAATGGGTTTGTTCCTCTCCCAAAGGGTTTGGGACCAGCAAAACTCTTGAAAGGGTGCCCCCATAAGGAAATATGAAAGGAAATCGTCAATGTTGATGGGCATCACTGTAGAGCAGCCAAAGGATTCAAAAATTGCGTGGCATAAGTGCAAGTGATGAAGAGATGGCCTTGAGATTCTGATTCTTTCAAACAAAAATGGTAAACAGAAGGGGATAAGGCAGGTGTGAGAGTTTCATCTGCAGACTATCATTGGTGTTGATTCCCCTGTGGCATAGTTCCCAAAGGAAAATCTTCCTTTTCTAGGGTATTTCAGTCCCAGATGCTTTTGTAAGGGAGGCCAGCCTTCTTGTTGTGTTTGTTTAACAGATAGTGGTTGTAAGATTTCAGTCTATGTTGATATGGACTCCACAGGCCAAATCCAACTATTCAAGTTATTGCTAAGAACGTAAGCCTCATGGAGAATGCAACAAGGAAGCCCATTCAATGATTTCATACTCCTTTAGGTTTAAGCCCAAACCCTACTGGTTGAGTTCCAACATTCTGAGATGGTAGCATTGATTTATTGCTGAGTTTACAAAGATTGATATTAGCAGCAGCCAAAGGTAATTCCCCAATTCAATGTTCGTTTTTCTGCTTGCACGATCTTTTACTTTGCTGGAGAGCTTAGAGATACTGAAAAGGAGCATTTGAGGAGGAATTTGTGGGGGAAATTGGCCAACGGTAGCAACAGGCAGATAAGTAGTATTTAGAAACTACAACCTCACTCCAAAGGGCATGCTTTTACTGATAGAATCTCCATATCTATTTTGCAAGTAAGGCTTCATTCCTCTATTTTAAACTGCCAATACCTAAATCTTCTAAAAGAAGAGGCTTTTAGGTCATGGATATCTCATCTGACATTGCGTGTTCCTCTTCCCATTAAAGGTCCCTCCCAAAAGAAATTTTTAACGAGCTTTTCAAGCTGGCCCAACCATTTCTATTCTTAAGAGCTCACAGCCAACCAATGCTGAGATCATCTCTAGCAATCTTGGCCCTTGCGCTCTTGGAAGGTCAATTATCAATGACAGGAGGAATATGGAATAAGAACGGGGGCGTTTAAAAGGGAAGCACCCCCCCCCCCAAAAAAAAAAAAAAAAGATGGTCCATACATTAATTGTAAAGGCAGTCTTAATCAGCAGAATATTATCCCAGGGGAGAACACTAATTGAGAAACTTTATTAAATAAGGAAAAGAAAATAAACAGTATAATTATATATTCAAACGAGGTTTGTTTGTCAAAGACTAAATCAGGGCGGGCATATTACAAACTGTTGAAGGGGCAATTTCAGCAAAACTCAGCGAAAATGTTTTCAACCAGAATGCCTTTCAACGGAGACTTCAACCCTGAAAGAATATATGCAAATCCAAGTTAAAGCATAGAATTGATGCATACGAATTTCAGGAACTAATAGTAGCAAGGGCACATGTAAATCCACAATAAGCTCTCTTTCTTAAAGTTGAAAATTCAATCTCAGAACAAAAGCAAAATAAGCCCTGGCAAATAAGAACGGAGAAGAATCAAACCTATCCAGATCCGACGATTATATTGTTAATCGGAATAAAGATCAACTTGACGAAAAACCCTACAAATCCCATCACGACGAAACCGATTGCCGTACGGAATGCCACTTTAGTGAACTCTGTGTCAAAATCGTTGCCACAATTCATCAGAATCAAAGAAAATAATAGACAGTGCAGTTCCTAATCTTTGAGGATTCGTATATAAACAGAAAAAAAAAAAAAAAAACGGAGGTGAAGGAAAGACATGCCATTGCGATCCGGCTTGTGGCATCTTTTGACTAGACGAATGCTATCCTTAGCGAAGTCTCTGAGAGGATCAACGACTGAATCAATGGCGTCCATTCCCTGCGAAGTAGAAATCAAAATTTGATAATTGGGAATGGGGATTGGTCGGAATGATTGGAAACGGAAACCGAACGAGTTGACTTCCTCGTAGTTTCTAAGGATCTTTGAAAAATATATAGGTTTATTTAAATACTCTTTCCAAACATATATTAATTTTCTTCCCAAAGAAACCCACATATTTAGTTGCTATTTTGGTCTTATATATCTACCTACTTACTTTAGATATTTAATATTTTATTTTTAAGTTTACTTAAAAACAATTTTAACTATTGTTGTTAATATTTTAAATAATTTAAAAATAAATAAAATAATTATTAAAATTAAAGAGCATAAAATGATTTTAAACATTTTATTGGTAAGATATGGAAGGAGACAAGGAGGATATGTTTGAATCCTCAAAGGAACATTTTCTCCAAATACTGAAAAATGTCAATCTAAACATAGTCAATATTTGAATTCCAAGTCATATTACTAATCCCAAAAAAAAAAAAAAAAAACCATAAAAATTACTCAACTTGAAGCATAATTTGCATGAAAAGTCTAAACATAGGCTCCATTTGAGATTGTGTTTACATCATTGAAAAGTTATTAAGGAAAATCCTAACTGTTTATTTTGTTTGTAAAACAACTTATTTACTAATTTGGAGGAATCAATTTAAAACAACTTTTAATTTTAATTTTTCGAAAATGGTTACCTTCTTGACCATTTAAATAAATATATTATAATAATATCATTCTATATTAATATATTTTGTCACATTGTTTTCAAAATTTAATTGATTCAATTTCTTATAACAATTATTTTTCTAAATTTTTTTATCAAATAATCTAGATTAAAAAAAATAATTGAAATTCAAATCATATAAAATTTTAAATAAAAATGTTATAATGAATTTTAAATTAATTAATGAAAAATAATAAGATACTATTTTAAACCAATTAATTAAAATAATCAGATACTTCGGCTCATATAACTAAATTACACCAATTTAATATTAATTTATGAAACACGGTAAAGTGTAACTAATTTTTCTAATTTAAAATTAAAATCTATCAAACACATGTTTTAATTTAAAATTAAAATTTACCAAGCTGCCCACAGTTTGTGTCACCCCAAAAGAATATCGCATATCAAACCACTAACAATATCTTTTTCATTCCTCACCACTACCCAAACTTCACAACCCATTCAACTTATGAGTTCACTTCTTAAACTAGAGCTTTTTTTTAAGTATAATATTTTCTCTATAAGAATTGTGAGGAATGGGAAAATGAACAAGTGTGATTGAAAGAGAGGTTAAGCGAAGTGGAATTTGATTCCTTTATTAGGGAGAGTTGAATGGACTGATGGAATATTAAAAAGGGATTGAAAATTTGAAATAGCTGAGACCTGAATCACATATGAAGATTGAAGTCTCTTTGTTCTTTGTTCTTCTCTTTTTATCTCCTTGCCCAAAATGGGGTTATTCAGTTCTTTATTTTGGTTCATCCAAACACAACTTAAAAGATAAAAAAAGGACAGAGAGTCCAGCGATATCCAACATAAGGCTCCCCATATCAACAAGGTAAAATTGATCTTAACCAAATTGTTAAAAGCCAATTCATATCAGATACGTAGAAACAAGAAGTTAACAAAAGTAATGTCAATTCGACGACATCTAGTTAAAGTTTTTACAAGTTTCTAAAGTTAACCCCGTACGAAAAGAAGGAAACATAAAAAGAAAAATACACTTCGTTTTACGCCCTGGACAGGATCAGCAAAACGCATCAGTTTTGTTTTCATTGCACCAGACAGCAGATCATCTACACAAGAATTGCTTAGCTGCAGGAAAACAAACATCAGAATGAGAGCCCGAAAAAAGCTAAGAGTGACAAACAAGTTGGACATAGTTTTGAATATCAACTTTCATACAGATTATTGACGCCTTAAGTTCAATATTTGATTGCACACGGCCAAAACATGTTAAAGCTTTGGACTCTCTAGTTATCTTTGATGAACAGTCAATTTGATATATATATATAACAAATCCCCTTACGTCTGAACTGATCTCAGCAAAAGATGTAGTGAAATTTATTTTCAACATGGAAGGCTTCGCAAATATCTTCAAGATCATAAACAAACTTTCGAAGTTTCCATCTTCATAAGCGAAGAAATGAATAGTATCATCCATAAATTGGGGGTGACTTAGTTGGACCAACCTTGCTTATATCTAATACTTTAAGCAAGCCAGTTTCCACTCCTGTTTTGTAGCCTAAACTCTTCTAGCTTAAGGATTTTAAGAAGAAAATTCAAATCTGAAAAATAACCGTCCTTGACTCCTTGTACTATTTGAGGTTATATGGCTAAGGCATCTCTACTTCTTCAAAGTCGTAGGTTTCAACCCCCCACCCAATATATGATACATAATGTAATATTCTTGGGGGGGAAAAACCGTTGTCAAGATGATTCCATCATCCAACCCTTCTTTCTTCTTCTTAGGTCATCAACTGCCTCATTACCAATTAGAATAGAGTTGATGACATTTTGTAATAGTTCAAGACAGCTCCTTTATAATCCATTGGCCAAGATCTTTGAGAGAATTATTTAAGCACTATTAACTAGGCTAGTGGGTCTATATTCTCTAACTCTGTTAGTAGTTGCTTTCTTAGGGATTAGGTGTGTAAAAGTTCTCTTAGGGATTAGGTGTATAAATGTGTAAACTCCATTTTCCAAAAAAGAGAAAAAAGGAACACCGAACATGCCATAAGAGAACCTTCTCTTTGACTTTTAAGCATCTTTTGGTTATCATGAAAAGCTCTTTTGCCTTGCATTGCATTTGGGAATTTTCAGAACTATTTTCATTCTTATTGGGTTTATTTCTTAGTTTTCAGTTTATTACCGATTTGTTGTTGAGGATTCTGTATAAAATAGGCTTCATGAGTTACTTTGGTTAGAAAATGTGTTGGTCTTTCTTCTTGTTTTCTCGGGTTTGGTAGAGAGAGTTAGAAGGATTTCTTTCAAAGGCAAGGGGGATCCTAGAATTTTATATCTACGCCAGTAACCAATATTTTAAAAGGCTATTAATTAAGGCATATGCTTTGAGACTTAAGCCTCCTTTGAACCACAAGGGGCTTATATGCCTTTGTGAAAAGGCACTGAGGCTTAAAGTCTCTATGCTTTGTGTAATGATTAGAAGAATAATATTAGTTTGTCTCATTCTTAAAAAATATAAAAGTTTGAGTTGTAACAATATGAACTATTACTACTTTTGCGAAAGTAACTTTAAAAGTATTGAAGACAAAAATTTATAGTATTGGTTTTTTTATTCTCTCAATGACTAGTATGTGTAGCAATACTTGGTCATACTTGGGATTTGTTAAATGTTCTTGATTAAATTTGAAGCTTACACCTTATACCGCCTCGAAACTTACCCTACCTCTTCAAGAGGAAAAGCCTCAAGGCTGCCATTAGCCTCTTAAAACATTGCCAGTAACTTCTCATACAGCTATACAATGGTATTTTCCCTCTCTGGAACCTAACTGCCGCTTGTATGGAGAATTTTCCGTGGAAGTCAATGATTCTACACATCAAAAGCATCTAACTAGAGAAGGTCACAATCTGCACCCTCTAACTAGTAGCTTGTGTATGAGATGGATCTGCATACTTTGACTCTCAAACCATGACAATTTTCGTCAAAACATCATGGAAGCAAGTTCTTGGCACAACTTGAGTGTGGTTCCAAGAATTGAAGTTTGAAATTCCTAAAAACTTGACCAAAGTGGCTTTAAAGTTGAGCAGAATTGTGGACCAATCAAATTTCATCGCCTCAACAAACAGTTTTGGTTTTTGGCACTATCTCAACTACCAGCTTTCCTTCTCGTCTAAGTCTGCTTTTTTGTCCATTGTCTAATCAATCAAATAGTTGGCTGAAGCTCATTTGAAAGGCCCCCACTCCTAAATCAGTCAATGGAATCTTCCTGTGCACTTTTTTCTATGAGTGTTGAATACTGCTGATAAGCTTTGAAGGAAGTTCCCTTCTTGGACTTTGTCTCCCTCATGCTGCTGCCTGTGCTCAAAGGGGAAGAGTACAGTTATCACTTGCTCCTACATTGCCCTTTTGTGGCTACTTAATGGTCTTTTATTTTAAATGAGTTTGGCTAATCCATTTGCCTCCCTAAGAAGATTGAAGAGTGGCTCTTAGAGGCGCAGTCTGGAACTTGTTTCAGAGGGAAGGCTAAGATCTAGTGCGATTGTGCGGTTAAGGCTAGGATGTGATCAACTTCGAAATAAAAAAATCATCAGATTTTTTAGAATCATCATAGCTTGGGAGACTCTTTTGTTTATAGCATACAACACTTGACCTCTTGGTGGGGAGCTCAAGTCACAAAGATTTTTGGGTGCTTTTATAGCCTTGCCTTGATTATTAGAAATTGGAGGGTTCTTTGGGGAGGGGCTCTCTCTACTCCTTGCCCTTATCTTATTCCTTTTGTCAATACGAATATATTTTTCTCCATTTCCTTGACTACCCATTTGTAGAAACGACCACACAAGGTCAATGAATGATTTCCAATAAATTAGCTCCTCCCCTACCACTACCAGAACAATAAGGTCAATTTTTCTCCCATTACTCCACAGTCCACACCTTGGAGACTTCAACATACCATCCTCTTTTATTCAACACCTCCTCAATCCACAAGCAGCCATCCTCGTTCCTAATTGGCTTTATTATTATGAGGAATTTTGGCTAGTAGAAGGGATCAAAAAATCATTGAACAATCCTTTAACCAATCTACTGTAAAAGTGACCAAAACAAGCTTTAGACCTCAAAGTTCTCAAAAGCAGTGAAAAAAATTTCTCAATTTTATGAGTACAATATATGGAGACGTGAATCATTCATTCTAAGATTCATTCAAGATGCACTGGGTTATAGGGGGAGAAATCAAAAGAAAAAGAAACATAATCCTTTTAGGACCTGGTGCATCCCTTCATTTTAACGACGGGTTCCATGTTGGCACACAAGCTGATTAGGAAAAAAAATGCCATATCCATTTTTTCCTGAAAGAAAAGAAAAGGCCTTTTTTTTTAAAGAAACTAGGACGTATATTAAGCAAAGAGAAATAAACAACCTAAGGCTGGGGAAGGGGGAAGCCCACCCAAAGAGAATAAAAGAAGGCTTTCAAAGTGTTAATGATCATGGAAAGGGTATAATTACATAAGAATTTACTATAGTTAAGACATCACTAAGTCTCAAGAATAACGTATTTAGATCAATGGGGAGAACAGGCAATCACTTGATGTCCCACTAAAAGTGAAGACAGATCTTGATAGTCTAAAATCAACAGGTTGAAAGCTCCTTTCACTGTGTTGTTTTCTGTATGTCCTTTTACATTGTTTTATATTACAACTTTCTAAAATAAGCAAGTTGAAAGCTTCATCCTCAACCATTGCTGTTCCCACTGAATTGTAACTTTTGTTTCATTAAGAGATAAAAAGAGATCTTCGTTACATGAAAATGGCGATGTAAAAGCGTCGATATAAAAGAAGGGTGAGGGATAGGACATTGAGCAAGCCAAGAGGATTACAAAAATTCCTCCAGTTGGCATTAATAAAAAGGAAAAACTACTGATACTGATACTGATACTTGGTGGGCAATTCATATATCGGAACTAAAAAGAAACATTCTCCAAAGAAACAAGAGATGGAGAGGGAGGAAAATAGGACAGCATGTCAAGAAAAGGCCAAAGGAGATGACTCCTTTTAAAAAATTTAATTAAAAGAAGCCCTCTTAGGTTGGGACTCATCAAAAAGCGAGAAAGTTTTACAAAAATTATTAGACACCACAAACCAAAGATGAAGCTTCAAACCAAAACGGGACCAAAGTCCAAACGAAACCCTATAAAATCCTGAAAATTACACAACAAATCAGCACATTCTAGCTGGGGGATTACTCAGTCAAGAAAGAGAAAAAGGGAAGAACAACAAGAACGGTGCAATCTCTCGATAAAGAAGACGTAAATATGAAATCGGGTAAAACATGAAAAGGTAAGAATTCAATTCAACCTGATCACGGCACCAATCCGTATAGAACACAAGATAAAGCGTTAACACTGAATCTTTAATTGTGCATTACTAATTCAAATCATACAAACAGCCATGAAACACCTACCTCTGACCATCAAGATTACCCTGCCCGCTGCTGCCCCCACTCGGGTAAGAACCGTCCTCAGCAGCGGTCTGCCACACGGATTGCCATGCCTGGGACGGCGGCTGAGCATAAACTCCGGTGGGATCCATTGCCGGTCTCCCAATCATCATGCCACCGGGAGCCCCTGCCGGTTGGCCCATAGGCGGATAATAGTACGGCACTCCGCTAGCAGTAGCTCCGACCATGCCTCCCAACCCAGCCTCGTCCTTGATCTCATCCCTAGGCACAATATCAACTAAGAAATCAAAGATATCGGTCCTCGTAATGGCAGCTGCAATATCATTCTTCTGCAATGTCCGCCTCTTATTCTCCTCCGCGTGGAGCCATGACCTAATAGTGAGTTCAAGAATGAAGAGCTCGCAGGCCTTGGCGAACAAAATGGGGGCCTCGGCGGAGATCATACGCACGTCCTCGTCGGCTTTCATGATCTTCTTAATGCGGGCGAGAGGAAGCTGATGGTTTTTAAAATCGTTAACCTGTTCGATTTCTTGGCGCTGAAAGGACCAGAACATCTGAAGCTGTTGCTGCTGCTGCTGAAGGAGGTGGTGGAAGGGAGGGGCCGGGACCGGGGCCTGAGGAGGAGGGTAAGGGGAGGATTGGGCTTGATTGTTGGTGTCCATCGGCCGGCGACGGCGGCGGTTGTAGTAGGGGTTAGCCAAATGCTGGAGGAGGGGATGATTTGATGGAGTGATTAGCAGATTTGAGGAAGTGATTTGGGGAATGTGAAGAAATTTTTGAAGTGGTGAAGATGGAAAGAAGGAAGGAAGGAAGGAAGGAAGGAAGAAGAAAGAAGGGTGAGACTCACACACACAACTCCGAAAAGAGTTGAGATAAGATAACAGCCTTCACGATTCGTTTCTGCCTCTTTCTATATATGCATTTTAAAGATTTCATCTTTTTTTTTTTTTTTTTTAATATTAGAATTAAAATATGGGGGGAAACAAATAACTATATCACTCATTTCATTAACCCTAAATTTTCTGCCCCATAAAAATAGAATTAGAATTACAACCAAACCGGATTCAATTTTATTATTATTATTACTACTATTATTATTATTTTCCAGTCTATTAAAATAAAGAGAATCAAACTGCTATATTTATAACCGAAAGTATGATTTTGTCCTTTTTCCATTGAAAATGGGTTGAGTTTCTAAGTAATTCGTCAAGGGTTTGAATGAAAAGACAAGAAAAATAACTTAGATTTATCCCCTTTCAGTAATAAAGGAGAATTTGTTGAATATTATGATGGTATAAAAATATTTCATTGCTATTTATGCTATTTGTTGTTATTTCTGTTAGTAGGTGTCATGAATGGTTAGGCGCTATATCTAATTTGAGTAAAAATAGATT
The DNA here is from genome assembly GCA_031780015.1 of Citrullus colocynthis. NCBI lineage: Eukaryota > Viridiplantae > Streptophyta > Magnoliopsida > Cucurbitales > Cucurbitaceae > Citrullus > Citrullus colocynthis. The sequence goes on from QLSR01000225.1 coordinate 4,783,041, forward strand.
TTTGTATCGAGGGTGTTTTTTGAATAATAAAAACATGAAAGTCAAAATAAAACTTTTGGTAGAACAATAATATTGCACATCAGTGGTGGAATAATAGGTAAAAAAATGTCAGAATTTCATAGTAGATGACATCATCTCTAAAAATGATGGAAGTAGATGAAAATATAAACCTTCTAAAGTATTTATATAAATATGAAATGAGAAACCTTAGAGACTGTGATTTTTAGGAATAAGATAATTTAAAAAAAAAAGAAAAAAAGAAAAAAAAAAAAAAAGGCAGTGATTAGTTTAATCCTACGGTTTCCTTTCCTTTACACCAAAAACAAAAATTAGTCATTTAAAAATGTGGATTCTTTTTTATTAGACAATTGACACAAAATTAGATGCAAATTAAGGAATTTCTAAAATTATATATATATATATATATATATATATATATATATATATATATATATATATATGTTTTTGGTTGCATTTAAATTGCACATAAATTAAGGAGTTTTTTCCTTTCCTTGTTGAGTAAAAAACTGAAATATGAAAATGTAAAACCTAATTTAATATTTGCATACAAAAGAAGTGTGATTAATTAAAATGGAAAATCTAAAATACTTTTCTAAAATTCTCCATTTCTCTTTATATATATCCATAAAAAAATATTTGGGTACCAATTGCACTCATTTTTTTTTACAATTCATTCAATGTATCTAATCACAAGTTGTTTCATGTTAATTTTTTTTTTCATAAAAATATTTTATATATACATTTTTTCTCTTTGTTATTGAAGGAAATACATGGTGATAGGTGTGGCCTTGGCCGCCCCAAGTATTACTCAATATCTATATCTATATTTGCCATGTCTATATCTTCAAAATATTGTTCTCTCATAAACTCAAATAAAAGTTTAGCTACCAAAATTTGCTTGTTTGAGCGCATATATTGTTTTACGAACATCAAATGTCTAGAACTAGAAGTTGTGTTTGTTGTTTTACCACTTTTGTATATAAAACCCAAAATTAAATAATTACTTCTTAAAACGTAAGAGAACAATTGATATAGTTATAAACTAAATTTAGTATTATTTAATATATTGTTATATTAATTAATTATTTAATCACTTGAAATATATATAAATTAATACTTTTATATTAAACACTAATAAACTTAATTACATGATTGTATTTAATTACTAAAAATAATTACCTTAGTATAAATTAATTACAATATTATAATTAATAATAAAAAAATTTTATTAAATAGTTAAGATAATATAAAATATTAATGGTAAATGCATTAGTTGAAATTTATTAAGTCTAAACAATATTTTTATATTTGATACCTAACTAAAATTAACAGTAATGACTAATTGATATTAATTTATTTTAATTATGCTATAATTTTACTATTCATCTCCAACTATAAAAATCTCACCTATATAGAGGTATTAAAAAATTCATGTCAAATGAAAAGTTCTCGAAATATTGGGTTTTAAAAAGTTAAATCAAACTATCATGGATTGGCTTAGTGGTAAAAAAGAAACATAGTCTCAAGAATTGACTAAGAGGTCAAGAGTTTAATCCATGGTGGACACCTACCTATAAATTAATTTCCTATGAATTGTTGTAGGACCAGGTGGGTTATCTCGTGACATTAGTCAATGTGTCTATGTAAAATGCAAATCCTTGAAACAAACACACCCAAAAAGCTTGTATTTACTTGTATATATCTATATTTATATCCATGTACATAACTTTTTCCTTAAAAATGTTGTTCTCCCATGCACTCAAATCATTAAATTTTTATTTTTATTATTATTTTATATAAAGGTCAAGCAAAGTTAATACCTATTATTTTGTAAAATTTGCCTGTTTTAACATATGATGTACTTCTTAAAAGTTTTATTCCAAAAGAATAACCATGTTTTTGAAGAAAAACCTTTTAATATATAATTAGTTTCAAAGAAATAAAAAATCTTCAGTCCCCAAAGCTAAAGAAGTTTCTGTTGGAACGAAAAAAGAGGGTCCAACAAGCTGAACAACTTGCCCAATACCCAAAAGTAGTTCGGTATTGCGGCAGACAGTGCTTTTTCTTTAACCACATGCCCCACTCTTCCTATAATTCCTTTTTTTTTTTTTTTTTTTTTTTTTTTTTTTTTTTTTTT